>JAEQML010066974.1:0-19502 GCA_016904865.1 Pissodes strobi
TTCATCCGGCAATTGTTCTTCGTTCCATGCTCAATTATTTTATATATGTCTGTAAGTTTTTCGCCTCCATGCTTAAATAGTTCCGCGGGAATCCCATCGCTGCCCGGTGATTTATTGTTTTTGAGGCGCTCAATGGCGTCCTTGATCTCCTGTTTCGAGGGTGGTGGCACTTGTGTGTTGTTTCTTGTCATTGGGGGTGGGGATGCATCTTGTTCAATGTCTTCGCCACATAATAGTGTTTTAAAGTGTTCCACCCATGTTTGCAAGACATCTGGTCTGCTATTAACAATGTGCCCGTTTTTGTCCTTGCACATGGTTACTCTCCGTTTGAATTCTTTTCTTGAGGAGTTGAGGATTTTGTAAAAGTTTTTTGTTTCGTTTTGTCCTCTAAGTGCTTGGAGATGTTCCAGCATGTGGTTTTCAAAGGTCCGTTTTTCCCTCCGATGTAGTATTTTTCTTCCCTTCTGAGACCTTTGTATATTACCACTCTTTCTCGGGTTCTCCTTTGCTGCATAAGTTTATATACATGATTTTTTGTCTAGTGACCTCCTCAGATTCGGCATCGAACCAGTCATTGCGCGGTGAGGGGCCAGAATATCCGAGAATATTATCTGCCGCGTCTAGGATCATGCTTTTGCAGATCTCGCCGATTGCTCGCCGTTTGTTAAGCTTTCGTCTATTTGGTCTGCGTTTTCAAGGTGGTTTTGGAACCTCTCTGATGTGTCTGAGTCCCTTAGGGACCTGTTGTTATATCGAGTCTGCCTAGGTACTGCTTTTCCCATTCTTCGCGTTTGAGATTTTTGCGCCAACTCGATAGTGGTCCGAGTCGATATTTGCACCACGGTAGCTACGTATATCTATAAGATTAGAGAAGTGCCTATAGTCGATTAGCACGTGTTCGATTTGGTTTTGGGTTGTCCCGTCCGGCGAGGTCCAGGTTACCTTATGTACATTTTTGGGTCGGAAGTATGTGCTTTCCACCACCATGTTTTTGGAAGCTGCAAAACTTACGGCTCCTCTTATGCCATTGTTGTTGGTGATGTCATGTGAACTATGCTTTCCGATGTGCGGGTGATATATTTTTTTTCCTATTTTGGCATTTAGGTCACCTATTACAATTTTGATGTCATTTCTCGGGTAGTCATCGTATGTTTGTTCCAGTTCATCATAGAACTGGTCTTTGATCTCGTCTTCTTTCTCTTCCGTTGGTGCGTGTGCGTTTATTAGACTCATATTTCCCCTAAGCCTTAAGCAGCCAATTCTTGGGTTTATGGGCTTATAGTCCATGACCAAGTGTTTCACTTTCTTGTCGACAATAAACGCAGTCTCAAACTCGTGTCTACTTCTGTGGCAGCTATAGTATACATCAAACTGCTATTTCTGAATGGTCCCTTGGCCTGTCCACCTTACCTCCTGTATCACTATGATGTGAGCTTTATATTGTGCAATTATGTCGCCCAGTTTTCGCAAATTTCCAGGCTCATACAGTGTGCGAACATTACAGGTGTATATTCCTAAATCACGGCACATATAACAACCAGCAATATTACTCGACCTGTCAGGCGAAAAATTAAATTTGACCTTGCGAATGTCAGTTGGGTAGGAAAAGTCAGGGCTGGATTTGAAATATATATAAGTATGATTTTCCTTTAACAGAGCCGTAATATAAAATTTCAAATATCAATGGGTTATGAAATATATGTATACCTTGTTGTATGAGCAGGAAATCTAAAGAAAACTTCTTGGAAGAATATATCTGGTTTGTACAAGTTCTTATTGCTTAAACACCATGGCTTTTTGCATTACACAATGTCATAAACAACGTTCGTCTCTCACAATGTCAATTATTTGACAAATACACGCCTATGGTTTCGATTTAACTCCAATAGCAATAAAATAAACCAGTCGTCAAAACACGACGCCGCTGGCGGCAGTTTGACGGATTTCCTACCAAGGAATATCTTGCGCGCGGACTTGCGCAGATGCGAAAAAAGAAGATGTGATATTGCTGGTTGTTATATGTGCCGTGCCTAAATCATTGTCCTTCGTTCGTTGCTTTGGTCGTCGTCGATACTTCCGTCCGGTTTCATTAACTTTGGATTTCGTAACAATAGTTTTTTACTGGTAGGGTTGTTAGCCCTACGCAATTCTTATTTATATTTTTAAAATCTTGGAATGTTCAAACTTAGCATCTTACCCTTTTAGTCAGTAATTTACAGCATGTTGATTCCCATAGGTAACAGGGTGGTACATTATAGACAAACTCCTGTTCTACTTTTGTTTTTCGTATTAAAGTCTGGTAGATTATTTTTCCATTAAACATGTTTCAAAATATTTAAAGGTCAGTTGATTATTCAAAACTGGAGTGAATAGTATATAATAAAATGGCAAATGCAAAACCTGTAATTAAAAATAACTGAAAATAAGTATTATTACTAAGCCAAGGTAACATAATAATAGAACAACAAAACATTTAGAAAAATGTCAGTCTCGTAACTTTTATATTCACAAATAAATAATGTAATTTTTTGGCATCAGCTTGATATCCTTTTATTTTTATTTCTGTTTAAGGCCTCGGTAAAAGCTAATGGTCTTTTTATTTATAGAGTGACAATTGTCTTTTTCCTGTCAATATGCCTGTTGGGGTTATTTACTTTCCATTAGCGCTTGTTCCTATTCGAGACATTAGCGGCATTCACACGTAGATTCATTCACGTATTCTTGGAACTTCCCGCTCCAATCGCGAGTTCGGGATATACGACTGGAGCCTGACGCGCCAAGATCGTTGCAGTAGGGCTAGACACGGTTTTATTCTTCATTGCTTAAAACTGCAATGGTGTATCCCGTGTGTGTGAACAACGAAACTGTTTTGTATCTCGCGTCATCAATGTGGCGTTTGGATGTTCAAGTAAATTTGAAATTTTTGGTAAGATTGGCTATTGGCGCGCCACGCTCGTGCTCTCTCCCGAATTCGCGATTGGAGCGGGACGTTCCAAAAATGAGTGATTGAGTCTCCGTTTGAATGCCGCTATTGTGTTTTTACCTTAGGAATTATATTTGATAAAACATGAGAGTCTGTATTTCATAAAGTCAAGGACAAAAATTATGCTTATTTTTATGTTACTTTTAAAAAAAGATGTTTATTAAAATTAAGTATGTAAATGCCTTAAAATCGAAACATAATTTATAGATAGACATTTCAAACATATTTTCATGTTTCGTCAAAACCTGAATCACATTTCATTTTAAATTATAGAGAAAACGGTATGTGCTCGACAGAAATGATATCTTCAACAATGCGAGATTAATATTATGATATAGGGGAGAGTTGAACAAAATGGAATAGTTAGCATTTTATATTCCACATCTTTTTGAAAAAGCTAAGGTATGCAAGAATATCTTACCCATTGTTTTAGTTGTAGTTATTTCCTCACCTGCACTTAACCCAAATTACTTCTCAAAATTTTGAACATTATCATGGAAATTTAATATTTTTTAAATAAATGCAAAGTATCCCGTTTTGGCCACGTAGCCAGGTAAACGGAATACATAGTTAAATTAATTTAAGCATTCATAAAACTGTTTATTTACAAAAAAAGGCAAAACTTAAAATTTATTCTTGAAACATTGAGCAACATACTTATTTGAAAAATGACATTTTATCCTCGTCGTCTTCTTTATCTACCCCGATGCAATCTTCATAGGCCCAATGCTGGCACTTTATCCAGACCGACTTCGAAATAAAGTTCCGTAAAATATATAAAAGTTGCATCATTATTCGCCTCGTCTTCCTCGGAAATACTATCTTCATTACCTTTTGGATTCCATTTATAATTTTTTTTGCTTAGCAATATTCGTAAGTTTTTTTTATTTACTGGTTACTTACTTTTCCATTATGAAGCAAGTTCAGCTTAGGTTTATTATTAGGCCTTGTACAATGTGTTCCAACAAGGACTGAAGAGAGGCTTATTTTTGACCTTCCCTATATTTTTAAAATAGACCAAAGTAGCCATTCGATATACTTTTTTCTGCTAAATTCAAAAATTTAACCAAATAAACATTTGAACTCAAAACAAAAAACTTACGCCATGGATGAACTGTTTGTTAAATGGAATACCTTGTATATTATTGCATTTTTGGACTCTCTAGAGAAATCTTACACATTTCGTGGATAACATCCTATACCTATCTTTAGCTGTTTACAAAATATTGACGGTTGAAAGTCAGGCATTTTGACAGTTTGACAGGCTCTAAAATCTAAACCGCAAGAGATCGCGAACAAAATTAACCGGAACTTTTAAACCTCCAGATAAATTGAAAGTTACTGTTATTCGATAGCTTACGACAACTTAAGATAGGAATGTGCAAACCGTTTTCTTTTATCTCGCGCGGTTTAGATTTTAGAGCCCGACATTCAACTGTCAATATTTCGTAAGCAGCTAAATATAGGTATAGGATATTATACACGAAATGTGTTTAGCTTTCTCTAGAGAGTCCAAAAATGTAGTAATATACAGGGTGTTCGATTTAAATAAAAGTTCATCCATCGCGTAAGTCTTTTGTTTTTGGTTCAAATGTTTTTTGGTTCAATTTTTGAATTTAGCAGAAAAAATACATTGGCTATTTTGGTCTGCTTTAAGAATACAGGGAAGGTCAAAAATAATCCCCTGTTCAGTCCTCGTTGGAACATCCTGTACTTAGAAATTCTTCAAGTTCCTCTTTGTAAAAAGTTGAAGTTAGTATGGTAGTTTTACCTCTTCTTTTATAGTTGGCGTTAAATTTCCTTTCGGCATGCGGAAGCGGTACATCTTATTCCGCTATAACCACAAAATTGTTGAATAAATGAATATGAAGGCGGATGAGATAGGTTCGTGCCTTTCCTGTACAGTATCACAATTAATTTGTTATTCAGCTGTAACGTGATGATGTGGCGCTAGCAAAGTAACAGGACTTGGTTTGATGGCGGTGTTCTTGGTGGTGAAATAGGTTTTGGTGGTGTTCTTGGCGGACAGTGCAATATTTGTGAAAAACCCCTATTTTTCTCAACTTGACCTGCTATAGGTTGATTTGTAGTTTTGGGTGGCTTCAATATCCAGTCTGAAAAATCATCTGGATTTAATGGGTGTATACCGGTCTTTCTAAATCCCTTAACTGATGGCTGGATACTAGCAGCTTTCATACATTACCAATCAGCTTGCATACTATGCGCTCCGTGATGCCATAAAACATACATTTAGTGGTTGTAGGCGATGGGTTGTGTGCGGTGCAGAGCACAGCAACATACCGCCTTTGTGTCTGGCTTTTTCGATCACTTCTGGATTCTTAGTATTAGTTGAAAGTACATCTAGGAGCAAGACGGGTTCTTTTGATGATTTAGAAAAAATCAATAAACATATCAAACCCTCTTGAAAATATTTCTTTTTACACTAATCTTGTTAAATGGCACTGATCTGTACTTGCTTGGGGGCATCATCCGAGAGCCCCGGTTTTGCCCCTTACGTAGGGAAAATGAATGGAGGTGGCATAAATGCACCGCTTGCACTCATGTTTCAAGGACGCCACGTTCTGACGTTCTGCCTTTTTCCTCCAGTAATAAGTTTTTTGATTGTTTTTCGCAACTGTCATTATTCCCGTCTCGTAGACGCGCGACGTTATAACTACGGTCAGCAGGTATTTTATATTTTTGTAATACATCGGCAAGCAATGTAAAAGAATTTTTACAGCAGACTTATTCAAACCTATGGCTCTAGCAAGTAATGAATGCTCGGTTGTTCGAAGTTTAATTTTCACGTGTCGGTTTTAAAAAACTAATAACCAAGCTTTGCCTGCTATTTTCTTATCCTTATTGAATTGATAAACTAAGTCATTGGAATACGCGAACTGAAAAGCCAAGCTTAGTAAGTCATTTAATGTGAAACCAAACAGCCATCATCACTTCTTCTTATACAGGAAAGAAAACTGGCTTGTGCCCTTTTTTTGCTGAAATTTTCCTATTGATCTTACCCTTTTTAACTTATTTCATTCTTGCTCCAATAATTATGCGAGGTATCTCAAACTGTTTGCAAGCTTTAAAATACCCCATTTTTATTTCCAATACTTCCTCCACAGCCTGATGCATATTTTCTCCATTTCAAATCTGCATATTAGTTTTCCTTTTATACTCTCCCATTGTAATCTAAACCAGAAAAGAAAATAAAAACAAAATCATTGGAAGCAAGGAAGTTATATGTCATCCAACCGTTGTGTATCCAGTGTTCTGGAAATTTGTCATAAAAGCCACCGGAGACTACCTTTAACCACCAAAAAATGTACCACATTTTTCGATCTTAAGCCGTGTTTTCAGCTTCAATCCATTTTCAATAAGCAATTAAATTTATAAATGTACATATTTTAACCTATATATCATATCAAAATATTGGAAAACGTATTTTATCAAATTTCCCTTTATACATCGAAAACAAAACTATCTATTCAAAGTCGTAAAACTGCCGAAATATTAAAAGCTTTGAAGTTTTCTTGCGATTTTGTGACATTCCGTTTTGGGTCGCTAACTAGATGTGAATTTCTAGTACGCCCCCGGTATCATTTCGGGCTTACATTGCAGTTCCACATTTAGATCCGCGATTTAATACAATCTCAACTCTATCTGGCGCCTTCGTCACACCCTATAGCACACATTACCGAGGTAACAGTAGTTTCATGTTTTGTGCGTTGCAGGATGTGTGTAATCTGCGCGGCGTTCTCGTTTTTCTGGCGCGAGATGATCCGTTCGTTTCACACCTGATACGGGCCTTTTTGGAGTCCAGCATTTCAGTTGTTAAGTCGATACATATAAAAAATCTGGTTTAATCCCAGATGCCTTCGTTGGATTTTCTCGACTAACCACGCCAACGTAGGAATTTCCGCATCGGCCGTTACGTTGTGCTTTCGTTAATTTTGGTGCCGTAGATGCAGAAATAACTTGGGACGAGGTTTTTGGGAATTTGCTGGTCCAATATCGGTCGCCATTGTGATCCTTAGTTTTGTCGCGTAGTGTGCCCTCATTTTAAGAGATGTAAGTTTTTTTTAATTGCAGATGTTTTGCGTTCCTGTATCTTTAGTATTTGCATGGTTGCATTATTTCTCTTTCCATTCATTTCGGATCCGATTTAGTAAGCTTAATTGATCGGCGTGACGTCATTCCAATTAGTGAGTAATTAAGGTTGTGGGGTTTCTTTTTATTATTCGAGTGGCCTAATTTATTATTTAATAATCATTAAAAATAACCGTTTTCATTCATATCGTAATCGATATTGGCTTGATTGATCGGCTTGATGTGAAGTTAGATAGGTTAATTGAAGCTATTGTATTTGAAAAAAATAGTCGTTATTATTTATTCTTGGGGTTTTGCGATTAGCCAAATTAATCATTTTATTTTATTTCCGACGAAATGTAATGTAGATTTTTCGGTAATGTTAGTAGTTCGATTTAATTGACCTTTCTGAGGCGGTTTGGCAACGAGTGTAAAATTTAACCATTGATTTCTATTTCGCTTTATCAAAGGCAACTATTTTCTACAGCCATAAGTTGCGATTAATGCTTAAACCGCTTAATTTCGTGGATTTTATTGTACTACTGAAGTTGAAATCAATGCAATGGGGAATTATTGTTTTATCTTTAATTTTAACTATTAATCTTGCAATTAACTTCTAGTGATTTATGTGGGTAGTTGATTTCTACTATTAATTGGACACTAAACCGGGAAATTCGGTTGTTAATATTTAGGTTATGCAGTTTTGTTTATTATTAGTTTCCGTTGCGAAGGGAAGCAGCCATCCTATCGTGTTTTTTTTAATGCAGTTTACATATTTTCGCGTATTTTCGTTCCTTGTTGTTTACCGTATTGAACTTTATTCTCGATTTATTAAATTAAAGGTGGAGGCAAGCCTTTTTTACTTTAATATTGGAAAGTCGTTCGGACCATTTATTTGCCGAATTCGTCTAGTACGATGGTTTTATTTAAGTATATTTTAGTGCTTTTGTTTCGCTATGTGGTCCGTACTTATTAAAATTCGGGAAGAGTTATGCTTTTTATTTGATAATAATATTGGAGGGTCACTCAGACCATTTATTTGACAAATTTATTTAGTATGATTTTTCATTAAAGTTTATTTTAGTGTTTTTTGTTCGTCATTTAGATCTTACTTGAATTCTTTTAACAATATGGTATGGATTTTATCTGCACCAGACTAGAAACGATCCATTTAATTACATTAATTTATCTGTGATTCTGTACTATTGTTATTAGTTACTCCTTTCAACGATTATGTACGTTTATTTTGCGGTGCCAAACTCGGTCTGAATTATTGGACTACTTATTTCCTCTTTCTAAAAGGCTGTAATATTATTTTTAACTGATGATATCGGCTTCCCTTGGGCGAACTTAATATTTTTATTTTTTTTTGCCTAACTGATATTACGCTATAATTGTAATATATTTCGATTGCTCTAATATATTATTACGGGGGTGCTTTTTTCTCATTTATTCCTTGTTTTTTTAACATTTGGTTCATTTTGAAATTTGATTTAAAATAGAAAGGGGAATATCCTGTCCATTGAATCTGACATTTGAAGCTCTGCTGATTTTTTTTTTGGAAAGATAGTATATAATAGCAATCGATTCATATATCGTTGTGACTCGTTACTAGGGAATGTTTCCGTTCCTAGGGTCCTTTTCCCGGGCGAGAATTTGGAAGGCGGGAATTTGATGGTTCGCCTACATGGCTGAACTGCTGCCGTTTTGACTTAGGGGAACTGGCTTGCCTGGAGTAATCGGGCAGTCCCTTGGACCAGTTAGACGGTTGGACGTCGGAGGTGGGTTCCGGAACAAGCCGTCTGTGGTCACCTGACAGTGAAACCTCTATGCAAGCTAAGTGCTAAATTATTTTAGTTTTAAATGTTTGTTATGAAATAATTGTCTCTTTTTGAGTTGGTAACGTAACTCTGGTTGTATTTGCGCCCCTTTTATCTCTGCGATTTACGAGATCACGATCCCGCGCGGTAGACAAAACTCAACTTAAGTTTTTTTTTCCTTCCTTCAGGAGTACTTGACTGGTGCTGAAACATTAATTCCATATTCTATCCTTAACAACAAAGAGTTTTGGTCAACCTCAGATAAATAATTTAATTTAATAGTTATAATTTTATTGTTAGTTGATTAGTTTTGAACTGCCTACAATTGCCGGTGTCGTATCTCAATTTATATATTTATATAAATTTTCGAATCGCTAATTGCAATTTACAACTTTTTCCTTACTTTTATCGTTGTTTGAATGACAAACAACGCTTTTATCGTTGTTTGAATAGTCCTTTATTCAAACAACGCTTTTATTCAGGACTATTCTTGCTGCCTATTTAGCTTGTTTTTTTCTTGTTTGTTGTCTTTATCAAATAAAGAGATAGTATTGTTTCTGCGGCGATTTATTTGGTTCCACAATTTACTAAACGTAATTTTGCTGCTTTGCCAGTGATTTGGTGGTAACTTTTTCTTGCGATTCTTACCCGCAAGGTTTGCCTTGAGGAGGAGGAACTCTGTGGCGCCCAATGAACCTTAATCCGGTTAGTTGAGCAGCGGGCAAATTGCGCGCTCACTTTACAACTTGCTACAAGGCCTTGCATTCCGATCTTGCCGGGTGTTTATTTTAACGAAGGAGATCTAGTCGAATTCGGTAAGGGTACACTAATACTAATCTTGGTGGAACTCGGCATAGTTCCACGAGCATTGAACATCTTTTAATTTATTTCATAAAAAAAATAATAATAAAAAGTTTATTTCACAAAAAGCGCGTCGCAATTTTCTGCATGTTTCAATATAACCTGGATTTTCTCGTATTCCCCGATTTCGTAGGCAAAATTGTTGCAGAACTTTTTTATAGCAGAGGTCACGAGATTTACGAATTTGAGATTGATTTCTTGAAAATAGCTATGCGTACGCTTAAAGTAGATTTTTCAAACTGAATACCAATTCGGCATTTTCGATGGGATCGATGCGATTTTATGGTATGCTCTGTTCATATCCCCCACTTTAATGTGCGAAAGTTTAATTGCTCCATATTATTGGATTTCCCAGTAAAAAAATATTAAGTGACGTGTCGTGTCAAAACACGAAATGGCGAGAAGTTTAAATTCAACTAGCTCACCGCGCATAAAGGGAATAATCATTTCCAAAGTGTCCTTTGATACAGTTTTGTACAGGGTGAGCTAGTTGACATTGAACTTTTAACCATTTTGAGTTTTGGCACGATACGTCACACTTAATATTTTGTCATTGGAAAACCGAATAATCTGGAGCAATTTTCGCACCTTAAAGATATGAACAGAACCTACCAAAAAATCGCATCGACTGAAAATACCAAATTGTTGATTTTTTTTTATTTTCATAGCTATTTTCGAAACATATATTCTTACTCGATATCTCTGCTAAAAAAAAAAGTTGTATAACAATTTTCTATGAGAGATCGCCTTAATATGAGAAAATCGATGTTAAAGGGAAACATGCAGAAAATAGTAAAAAAGTTCTCAAGTTTGCCATGCTTCGGTATAATTACAAGTTTGAATACATAGCTTTGTTTCTGATGTATTATGGTAAATTCGAAGAATTTGTCTTCCAATATTTTGGCATGACGTTTTTTTTGGGGGAAGGTGTGAAAAATGCTCGCTGCGTCCTCTAGCCTCCTAGGCTCAAGGAGAGTGTGGGGCTCTCTCGAAGGTATAACCACTAAAAACACACCAAAGCAGGGACATCCTGACTGCCCTGCTGCTCATGATTACGGGCACGGCCACCTGTCTAATCGTAGCCAATAAGTTATCCAAAAATGGAGGTTTATCCACAATACCGAAACAGAATTATTGCACTCGACGCGCGTTTCGCTAACCATGTTAGCATCATCATGGCCAGGGTCTCGACATGCTCGTCCTCATCATCCACTTCGTTTTCCGTAAAGGTTTCTTCTAATGTGTCAGCAAAGGCTTCAGATTTCTAAGGGTTTGAGTAGGCCATCCTCTCTCTACCGTGCAATGGGGGAATTCTTTGGGGTCCTATTCTAATAGCCTTAATCATACCCCAAACTGTATGATTCTGGACATCCACGTTCCTTAATTTAGCACTCCATAGTCTTTCTCGATGTTTTTAATTTTACTTCTAATAATCTGCTGCTGCGCATTAAGTATAGCCTTACATTCTTCAGTTTTGTTTCTAGTATACTCCCTCCTGAGCTTCCTATTATTTCTGATTATTTGCTGTAAGTCCTTAGGAAGCAGCCCTATAGAGTCAACAGGAAGCTCCTTGGTTTATGAGTTTACGTTGAAAGCGTGACGCATGTCATTATAATAATATTTATTCATAATTGATTATGTTGGATTTACAATCCTAATTCTAATAGTATGCTTATTGCTTATAGTTACATCACGCTGTTTTGCCTGTCGTTGTTTGCTTCAACGTTCGGCCAGCGGATGGTGGCACCCTTAGGGGATGTTGTTATCCTGCTAGCTAAAACCAGGAGTGTGGTACTGCCTTGTGTATATATGTTCCTTCCTTGGGTTACCCCTTCAAGGACGCTATGACGTGAAATTGCTATGAGCTCTTGTTGCGTGCTACTTGTGCGATATTTGTTAGTTCAGATAATATATACAGGGAAAACTATACTAAAAAACCCTGTTTCAAGTGCTCCGTTTGGAGCAGGGCGTCAGAATATTTACATTCTTTACATTAACAATATACATTATATACAACATAGAGTACTAGCAAGGTACTTCTAATAAAAGGTAAAGACTTTGTGTCTGATCCGGTAGGATTGCAATGATCTAAAGTGTACGAGTCGAATTTCCGCGGTCCGGTTGCTTCCGTGGCATGAAATCAAGTGAGCTATATAAGTGAGAGTTACATATTTATAGTAAGAGCCCAGATAAACCCACACCAGATGCGAAACCTCCCACCTAACGCATGAAACAAGAATTCGTTTAAAGCTCCGCCTCCATGGGATGGCCAGCCATCCCAAGAAATAGTCAGGGCAAGCTCTAGTGTGATTCTAAACGCGAGCCACGCGAGTCTTTTGGTTTAGTCCGGAATGTTACGAAAAATAATTAATCTTTATTTTATTTTTGTTAAAAATGCCTGGTTATAAGTGCCTTTATTTGCATTGTTCTACTAAAAGCGGTGGCGAAAAATCATTATTTAAATTACTCCGCGATACTGAAAGGTATGTATAAATAAATGTTGTTTAATGCATATTCTAGCACACTTATTTCCAAAATGATTGCATATTCTAAAATCGAATGAGCACGAAATTCAATTAAATCTGAAAACTGGCAGATACAATGTTATAGTTAAATCTTTTTTAATTCCAACTAATGTTATACAGTGTCCGCCAGAATATTGGCCACATATGGGAAATTTTTTTATTATCATGATATCGAAACTTTTGTTTTAACCAATCTATTCTGTATGTCTGACAATCTATAAATGCATTTTAACATTGAAAATGTTTCTGTTTTCCTAGTATAGATCCTCAAATCGTGAACAAGTGCATGCAACATTTGCCACATTCATGACGTCATACGCATGAGAGATCGTGTTAGTTTGTTTATTTAAACCTAAATTTGATTATAACGTATCGGAATCGGTTCAAATGACTAAAATAAATTGGAACTAACCAAGGAACTAACTGAAACTAACCGAAAGTTTATTAAACGACTAACCAAAAGCACCAAAACGGGCTAAATGTATCGGAACAGGTTACAAAAACTGAAGTAAGTTAAAACTAATCAAAACGAACCGACTTTTGGCGTCTAACCAAAACTAACCGAAAACATTAAATTTCATTATAACGTGTCGGAACCGGTTCAAATAACTAAAAAAATTGGAACTAACTGAAACTATCCGAAAGTTGATTGGACCACTAACCATAACTAACCATAAGCGCCAAAACGGGCTAAAACCTATCGGAACAGGTTACAAGAATTAAAGTAAGTTAAAATTAACCAAAACGAACCGAATTTTGGCGACTAACGAAAACAAACCACAAACATTAAATTTGATTATAACGTATCGGAACCGGTTCAAGTGACTAAAATAATATGGAACTAACTGACAGTAACCGAAAGTTCATTGAATGACTAACCAAAACTAACCAAAGGTAACTAAAAGCACCAAAACGGTCTAAAACTTATCAGAACACATTACAAATGTTAAGTTAAAACTAACCTAAATTAACCGAATTTTGGCGACTAACCAAAACTAACCAAACACATTAAAATTGCTTATAATGTACCGGAACCGGATCAAATGACTAAAATATAATAAAACTAACTGAACTTTACCGAAAGTTGATTGAACCACTAACTAACCAAAAGTAACCAAAAGCACCAAAACGGGCTTAAACGCATCGAAATAGATTAAAAATATTGAAGTCAGTTCAAACTAACTCAAATTAACTGAATTTTGGTGACTAACCAAAAACTTTAAAAATGCTTATAATGTGTCGGTACCGGTTCAAATGACTTAAATAAATTGGAACTAACTGAATTTTACCTAAAGTTGATTGAACGACTAACCAAAAGTAAGTAAAAGCAGCAAATCGGGCTAAAACGTATCGAAATAGATTAAGAATATTAAAACTAACCCAAATTAACCGAATTTTGGCGACTAACCAAAAATAACCAAAAACATTAAAATTGTTTATAACGTATCGGAACTGGTTAAAATGATTAAAATAAATTAATACCAACTGAAATTATCTGACAGTTGATTGAACGACTAAACAAGACTAACCAAAGGCACCAGAAAGGGCTAAAACATATCGGAACGTATTAAAAGTATGAAACTAACTTTAATTAACCGAATTTTGGCGACTAACTAAAATTAACCAACACATTAAAATTGGTTATGACGTATCGGATCCGGTTCAATAAATAAAATAAATTAAAACTAACTAAAACTAACCGAAAACTGATTGAATGACTAACCAAAACTAATCAAAAGTAACCATAAACACCAAAAAGGGCTAAAACGTATCGGAACTGATTAAAGGTTTTAAAATAAGTAACTCACCCAAATTAACCGAATTTTGGCGACTAACTAAAATTAACCAAAATATTAAAATTGGTTATAACGTATCGGAACCTGTTCAATTAACTAAAATAAATTGGAACTGGCTGAAAATAACCGAATGTTGATTGAATGACTAACCAAAACTAACCAAAAGTAACTAAAAGTACCAAAACGGGCTAAAACGTATCGCAATAGATTAAAACTATGGAAGTAAGTTAAAACTAATACAAATTAACCGAATTTTGGTGACTTACCAAAAACACTAAAATTGGGTATAACGTATCGGGACTGGTTCAAGTGACTAAAATAGATTAAAACTAACTGAAAATTAGCCTTTTTTGGTGCTTTTGTTTACTTTTGGTTAGTTTTGGTTAGTCGTTTAACCAACTTTCGGTTAATTTCAGTTAGTTTTAAATTATTTTAGTCATTTGAACCGCCTCCTATACGTTATTACCGATTTTAGTTTTTTTGGTTAGTCATTCAATCAACTTGCGGTTACTTTCAGTTAGTTCCAATTTATTTTCGTCATTTGAACCGGTTGCGATACGTTATAACCAGTTTAAATGTTTTTGGTCAATTTAAGTTAGTCGCCAGACTTCTGTTAAATTCAACTTAATCTAATATATTTTAATCTGTGCCGATACGTTTTAGCCCTTTTTGGTGCTTTTGGATACTTTCGGATACTTTTGGTTAGTTTTGGTTAGTCGTTCAATAAATTTTCGGTTGATTTCAGTTAGTTTTAAATTATTGTCATTTGAACCAGTTCAGATACTTTATAACCAGTTTTAATGTTTTTGGCTAGTTTAGGTTAGTCGCCAATATTCTGTTAATTTGGGTTAGTTTTAACTAACTATTTTGAATCTGTTCAGATACATTTTAGCCCGTTTTGGTGCCTTCAGTTGCTTTTGGTTAGTTTTGGTTAGTTATTTAATCAACTTTCGGATACTTTTAGCTAGTTCCAATTTCTATTAGTCGTTTGAATCGGTTCCGGTATGTTTTAATCAAATTTAATGTTTTTGGTTAGCTTTGGTTAGTCCTTAAAATTTGGCTCGTTTTGGTTAGTTTTACCCTATTTAAATGTTTGTAACCTGTTCCGATACGTTTTAGCCCGTTTTGGTGCTTTTAGTTACTTTTGGCTAGTTTTGGTTAGTCCTGCAATCAACTTTCGGTTAGTTTCAGTTGATTCCAATTTATTTTAGTCATTTGAACGGATTCCGATACCTTATGATCAAATTTAAGTTTAAATAAACAAACTAACACGCTATCTCACGCGTATGACGTCATGTGGCAAATGTAGCATGTACTTTTTCACTATTTGAGGCCCTATATTAGGATAACAGAAACATTTTCAATGTTGAAATAATCTTAAATCGACATGCAATAAAGCGTATTAAGGGAATTTCTGTAAAAAAGTCAGAGCAGCCGTAATAACACAAGATTTCCATGACCGCCTGTTGGGAAAAAAGAAAGTGAATGGCTATTGCAAATTTTTATTTTTCCTGAACCAGTCCACCATCAAAACACGTTTGCATTTAATTGGTGCGGACCAACTATTTTAATTTTGAAGAACAATTCTATAATCATACCCAGGTTAATTGGTGCAGGCCGCGTATAACCGCCACGTCAAGGTTAAAGTTGGCTGACGAGGAATTTGCCGATCTTTTGCATCTGGTGTGGGTTTATCTGGGGTAAGAGCTTGTCCCTTGACAAGCCCCGCCCCCGTGACCGATCACGGTGAGCTGGCCAATAAGGAGGCAGGTCGCTTATACCGCCAAGGCGCGTGGTTGCTCCTGCTCTCCTGGTATCTGTGTGTTATTGAACATTTTAGAAAATTGATTTTCTAAGGATTAAAAGAAAGTTTCACAGTGCTGGGTGTTTTATTCGTTGTTCCTGAAGGGAGTAATGTTCATGGGGGTCTTAGCTGCTTGTAAAATAATGTGGTTTCTCAAAAGATAGTGCCGTGCCTTATGGGGTACTCCGAGCTATATCGCACGTTGGTGATATTTGCTGTGAGTGACGACCCTCTCACCTGGTTTTCGAAAAACCTATACGCGAGGCCATCGATGTATTCCTCGACGTATTCGATTTGTGCCCACGCGTGCAGGTCTTCGACCCTTACTCGATCGTACAACCTGAGAGAGAACGCCGCGCCGCCCTATTTTGTATAACCTGAATTTTCTTTTTGTACCCCCTGGCAGCGGAGCACCATACAGGAGCGCCATACATAAGTGCAGGCCGGATTATTGTTCTATAAAGGATAAGCTTGTTGCGCGGGCTCAGACAGGATCTAGTCCCGATCAACAAGCTTAGAACATTTTTTATAGCTACATTTTTTGATTGTATGACAAGCATATGCTGGCTAAACTTCAACTTGCTATCGAATATTATACCGAGGTACTTGACTTTTTGTTTGGGAATTATAGTGGTATCGCCTACTATTAAAGGTACTATATCTATGTCCTTGAGCTTTCTGGACATTAGTATAAGCTCAGTTTTAGACATGTTCAGTGTGATTTTCCACTGTTTATAGTAGGGGATTAAAGCGTTTAAATGCTCAGAGACGTTTGATTTCGCCACTTCAGCTAGGGAATTTCGGGAATAGATTGCCGTATCGTCGGCAAATACGGCGATATGGGTATCGGGATGAGACGGGATATCTGCAATATAAAGATTGAGGAGTAGCGTCGATAGTACGGTACCCTGCGGGACCCCAGCTCGTAGTCTTCTACTAGCTGAGATCTGTTTACCTATGCGAGTCGTGAAAGAGTGTCCGGCAAGGTATGATTCTATGAGGGCAGTCCAGTATAGAGGTATACTGTATTTTGCAAGCAGTTTGTGCAGGAGCCCTTCATGCCATACCTTGTCGAACGCTTTCTCGATGTCAAACAATGGTAGTGCGGTTGATTTCTTTTCATTGAAGCCCTTATAAGTATCGGTGGCTATTTTCGCGGCCAGCATGGCAGGCCCCGAAAGCCGAATTGCTCGGGTGGTAGAATTTCTAGGCTTTCGACGACTTTGCTCAGCCCCGGCAAAATGATCCTCTCGATCACCTTGCCGAGGGTGTTAAGCAAAGCAATCGGTCTGTATGATGATGGCAGGGTTAGATCTTTACCTGGTTTGGGAAAGAGTACTATGCACGCTACCTTCCATGGTTCAGGGAAATGTTGCAACCGGATGATCGCGTTAATTACATGCATATATTGGACTAGTGTTATCCGGAGTAGATTTTTGAGGACTATATTTGGAATATCATCCGGGCCGGGTGCTTTGTTTCTTGGAAGGCGACAGAGAGCTTTGCGGATTTCCGCAGGGTTAATTCTCAATTTATCGAGTACTATCGGAGGAATTGGGTATTAGTATTAGTGCAATGTTGCTGTTCGGGAGGGTATCGGGTGTTCCGCTATATACACCCTCCAGATAGTCCGCGAAGGCTTCCGCTTTCCCTAGATCATCGATGATGTCTAGGCCACGATGCCTTATTTCAGGGATTTGTGCGTAACCTCCGCGGACTCGTTTGGCGAGTTTCCATAGCGAGCCGTCTTCCCTGCCTACACTATTGATATAGTTCAACCAGGTTTGGTTCCTGTGTTCCCGTATTTTTACCTTGATTTCATCCGTTAGCGCGCCGATACGAGCGGATCCCTCTCTAGTCCTGTTTCTGTGCCATCTTCGCCGAAAACGGTTTCTATAGGAGATGAGATTCAGGATATTTTCGAGAAGGGTTTCTATCCAAGGTTGTATGGCAACCCTGGGATACGTAGCATCACGGATGCGCTGGATATTTGCTGTTAGAGTTTTAACCTCGTTTTCTAGCTCCTGGACGGTATCTATTTGCCCGGGAACAACAGTTAACTCATTTAACCTATCCCGGAACACCCTCCAGTCAACATTCCAGTATGAAACGACGGTGTCGTTTGACGGGGGGATCCTGTGATACAGGCCAATCTTGACTGGAAGGTGATCCGAGCTTAAGTCGTTAAGCTCCTGCAGTTGAGTTGTTCTTATTGCGCCCCGGGTTATAGCGATGTCCAGGAACGAATCGTAACGTAGAAAGGTGGGATTTGGCGTTCTGTGATAGGACATTTCCAGGTCGTTGTCGATCACCCTCTTGAGCAACCTACCCCTGATATTGGTAACGCCACCCCATTCAGCATGTGAGGCATTGAAGTCGCCAATAAGCAGGGATACCTTGTTCTGTGGGAGTAGTGCGAAGAAATCAGCTTCCGTGAGGCGGAGAGACGGAGGCGCGTAACAGCTGCAAATACGTAGGCCGCTCTCTGTCTCGATACAAACATGTTCTATTAAAGATCTAATATTTCGATTTCTTTTATAGCGGAGCGACCTATGCACGAAGCAGGCCACGCCTCCTCCGGCTCGATCGGGCCTATCAAATCTCTTGACGTTATGGTGCTTGATTTTAATGTTAAAATCAGGTTCAACAAGGAAAACGACCTGGTAATTGGAAGAATACATGAAATTACGAAATTCGCCCATTTTGGACCTAATACACATTAAATAAATACACATTAAACTTGCTATATTCAAACGAAAAGAAGCGCAGAGGCGCTTGAATAATCTCTGCCTTGTTTCCTCTGCAAGTTTCGAGCATGTTAGCGTAATGCTATAAAGCTAAGAATTGCTGTTCAAGGTTTACTAACGAGTTAATTTTATTTACAATATTATTTAGGTTTAGCATCAAGTTAGAAATATTGCTGTTATTTGCATTATTTACATTTAAGTTTAAATTTGAGCCGCGGGCAGTACCACTAACCTGTGTTACATTGTTGTTCATGTTTGAGTTTTGTAGTTGCTATTGTCTGGTACGCATCGGGGGGAATTGTTTGGCATATTCCTCTTCTCCACGGTGGCCATTGCTTAGGCCTTGGCCCCTACTTGGGCCGTCTGCAACGTTCAGATTCCTTGGCTCTCTCCAGACCGGGTTTGCCGGAGGTGGAGCGGGGGAAATATCTGTTTGGTTTTTGTTATCGCTGCGTTTTGCAAGAGATTTACCTTGTAGATAAATACAGGGCACTCTTCGTCTATAGATCGGTGTGACCCGCCACAGTTTGCACATTTTAAGTAGTCCTGTGTGCAGTTGATGATTTCGTGCGGGCCTGCACATTTACTGCAGGCCAACCGGCGGCTGCAGTATGATTTGGCATGTCCAAATTGCTGACAGTTTTTACCACCGGTTTGCCTGAGCGCCTAGTTTCCCAGGTCACCCTTACGCACATTGGGGTTCGGATTTCATTATTCAATTTTCTGATCGTGAAGTTCGTACCTAGTATGGCTAGGTACATGGGAATTCGAGTTTTCTTCATTTCAAATACATTTTTCGGCGTTATGTTATATTCGTCTGCGAGGGCTTCAATGATATCTTGCGGCTTTATGTCGCCGTCTAAGCCACGAAGGACAA
>JAEQML010066975.1:0-19501 GCA_016904865.1 Pissodes strobi
ATTCCGGCTCTGAATGGCAACAATGTTAAGCGTTTGTCATTTTTTGTGATCTTGCGTCCAAAGATACGCCAGTGGTGTATCGGTGTGTAAAAAACGGGTGAAATTAGCATTATAATGAAACATAATTTTGTGATTTTGGTTTATTTGTTAAAATAGCTTTAGGTCCATAGATGATTATTTTTGGGGTTGCTAGATTTTATAAGGGTACGTCACACGCTTTTAGATTTAAATATTTTAAAAAATAATAAGTTATTGCTGGATGAAAGAAAGTAGGCAAAAATAAAATAGTTGTGTAATTTAATATTTATTTTGATTACGAAGATATACAAACATTTATTGACGTAAGCTTGAAACAACCCATACCCGGGGCATGCATATGCATGTCAGAAGCTGTGTTCATCATAGATTATTTAATTCCATTTTTTGACAGCTCTTGCGCAAATGGTTGGTTAGGACCCAGAATTACGTTGTGTTTGTAGTAGTTGTTATAGAGTTTGATACACGCTTCTTTTCTATTAAAGTGAAAATCATCTACCCTTCTAGGACCACTTTCCTCTGTCGCGTCGCTCTGAGTTTGATGCCTTACTAAGCTAATACTTTAAATCCGCCCTGAAAATAGACTGCCTTGCTAGTGCTAGAAGTAAAAGTTGTTGGATGCCAAACACCTAATTTATTTGACACAAAATTAAAATACGCTATCCACTCGCAGGTGGATTTTCTTATTGTAGAAAAAAACACGTAACTACAACATTCGTAAAGAACAGTGGACAAGTTTACCCCAGTCAAAGATTAAATAGGACAAGGTGAGGCAGAAAGATCTTATTATTTCAAACACCGGTAGGTCAAAGAAATAAACATGTGATTAACTCGTAAAGTTTAACCTAAGAGAATTAACCTTAGATAGGTCTCTCACATAAAATTGTAGAAATTAAAACAATACAATGTTAAAATAAAATGCAGCAATTGCAATAAATTAATAAATCAATAGATGATAAGTCAAGAACACAGCAAAAAAGTTGCCGTAAAATTACAAATTCAATAATAAAATGAGACAGGAAAATGGGATCGTCTAACCCAAATGTACCCAATGCAACTACTCAAACTAAGCATGCACGGACTACCCATTTACAGAAACAGACAATAACATTAGTGGTGTTTAACTTTGACGATTTCAAGTCAGATATTCTGGGCACAATAACACCCCTGTTTGGTAAAGTTTTGCTTGATTAAGCAGCAGCAAAAGGATCTGACAGTATGGAGGGTCGCAACGGTACGTGCCCAATATATTTTCTGCGACAAGGGGAGCTCAACAGGCCCAGCCTTGTAATTTAAAGACCCTGGAGTCTCTACCACTACAAATTTGTGTTTTCGGTACGCGGACGATAACTGGTGAGAAATGCAGTCTTTCTTTTCTGCGACAAGGGGAGCACAACGGGCCCTGCCTTGTAATTCATATATCTCTTTTTCTTTTTAACTGAGGTGGATCGTTATCGTACATCTGCCATGTAAAGCCAATCGGAATAATTTAAATAGTATCCAGACACAAAATACAACACACGTCAACAACAGGTAACAATACTGCCTGAATTCGTGCAAATGGGCCATCGCCTACTACTACCCTTTTCTATATGGATTAGGCCCTGCATTTTATACCAGTAGTGAAAACTCGGCTGTGATTAAGCTTATCTTATATTTATAAAAGTATATGCTATTATAAAAACGTATTATTCTGTTATGTATTATTCAATTTTAATCCATGTTATTTTGTTGTAATTTTAACCTCTTATAATATTTCTAATGCAGTGTTTTTGGTGTTTCTTTTATTTACACTAAAATAGTATGTTTTTTAGTGTACTTTATACTTTTTAATTCTTGCATTTGTTTCATGTATTTTAATTTGACTTGTGCAAATATTGTATTTTTGTGGTACTAATAAGTTATGCTTACTATGACTATTGTCGCACCAATAAATTATGATTATTATGATTATCTTAGATATACGGTATCACCAAGAGCCGTGCTCCCTTATTTTGTATGGTAAGTTTGACTTAGTCTTACATATTATCCTGTCTCACCTTAATTTGATATAAACTAGAAAAACATTTTAGGATAAATCCCTGATCAATTAATTAGAAATTGAATAAATAAATCTAATATACACTTGCTTTAAATCAGCTGTGCAGTTCTTTTCGCCGCAATTGGCGCGACTCTGTTTACATGCCATTGCATCTAACGGTATTTCTCGTGCCAGGTGTCTTCTTGGCAAAGAGGTTTACAACTTTAGTCATTTAGCTGGCCCTCGAGGTAATAGAGAGATAAGTCTGTTTTATTTTTGTCAGTAATCCGTTGTTTTACAAGTTTGGAGCTGATCACTGGGGAGTGACCCAACAAACCCCATTCTTACCCCTCTCAGACTAGGGACCACCAAAGGAATGAGTCTGGGGCCGATGCCTCCAGTGGAAGCGGCCCTAGGTGGTAGATGCATACGTCTACTCTCATCGGCCGGTGAAAGACCACCCCACCAGAACTGGAAAGTGCTAAGTGGTTTTCCCAAATCACGTTCCGCTTCCGCGCTAGTGGTTCCGGGTTCCACAGTAAGAATATATGGACATGATGGTGCCTCCAGGATCATAATATTCCGACAGTAAACTCCTCGGCCATTCGGATCTCCGGGCGCTGGGTGGCCCTGGGAGCCCTTCATTCCACATATTTCACAAACAGCAAAGATACCGAACCAATTTAGAATAGATTTCTGCGACATAAGGGGCCTAAATACAAATATACATTCGGTACACCAATATCTACAAGCAAATAGACCACACATACTAGCCCTTACAGAAACACAAGTATGTTCTACAACAACAGTAAACTATCCCTATACTGGTTACGACTTACATACCCGATTTAGACATAAGTTCGGAATATGCCTTTTTGTCCAAAACGAACTTTTATGTCACCGCGAGGAAACAGTCGAACCGAACAACCTTGACGTCATGTGGCTCAAGTTCACCGCCAAGGGATTAACCAAGTTTATATGTTGTCTCTATCGCCCTCCGAGCGATAGAGCCTACCAAAGCTTTTACAACACCAGCTACCACTTTTGACACAGTTCGATCACGCCAATTCGGAAACAATCGTTCTGGGATACTTCAATGCCCACAACACCAACTGGCTCAAATATCACAACAAGACCGACAACAAGGTATAGAGAAGCTGAATCATTTGCTGAAGCATTTGCCATCAGCTGCGGGCTTACTCAACTTGTAGACGATCCAACTCGAACCTCAGAGTGGGCGAATTCGCCACCCTCCTGGATCTTTTCCTAACCACCAATCCTGACAAGTACACACTTACAGTTGGTCCACCATTAGGTACTTCCGACCACAAGCTTATTACAACGGTTTGTGAATTGCCGCCTCTTCAGAAGGATCCACCATTGCCTCGCAAAATCTGGCATTACAATTCTGTAAACTGGCACGATCTAAGCGAGTTCTACCTAGATTTTCCTTGGCTCGACATCTGCTTTGGCACGGACAACCCGTCAGTCTGCTGCGAAAAGATCACGCAAGTAATCTCCTCTGGAATGGAAGCATACATCCCAAATTCCATCAAGTTACCGTCAAAAGGAAAGCCCTGGTTCAACAGAAGATGCGAATAGGCTGTAGGTAGGAAACAGCAAGCCTACAAGTACTGGCAGCAAAATCAGACCGCTGAAAATCGCAGTTATTTTGTCGAAACGAGAAAAGAATAAACTTTTGCAATTCCCACAGTGGCTCCAGGAATTTCTGGTCGATAGAAAAGGCAGTAAGTAATAACTTCACAAAAACGTCTCTCCCACCTTTGACAGACGAACGTGGTATCACGGCGACTACAGCCAAGGAAAAAGCAAACATGCTCGCCAAAATGTTTTTATCGCACTCTACCTTACACATCCCCCAAGGCAAGGCTCTCCCCACCATATCGAACATCGACACTACCATGGCAGAAGTCAAGTTCCATCACCGTGATATTCGTAAAATCCTTAAAGAACTAGATACGCAAAAGGCATTAGGACCGGACGGAATACCTGGCATCGTGTTAAAGAACTGCGCCAACGAACTAACACCCGTTTTTTCCAGGCTTTTTACTCTATCTTACGGAAAAGGTATTTAGCCACCTTTTTGAAAAGTTGCTCAAGTGCAACGTGTTCCAAAAAAAGACAAGAAAATCACACCCTCAAACTATCGCCCTATTGCCTTGCTTCCAATAATCTCCAAAGTCATGGAACGTGTAGTCAATCAGCAACTACTGAAGTACCTCGAGAGCAACACAATAATCAGCGATAATCAATACGGCTTTCGCAAAGATAGATCGACAGCAGATATATTGGCCTATGTCACTCATATTATATGGAATAGGGCAATTGAGAACTACAAAGAGTCTCGAGAGATTGCGTTGGATATTTCGAAGGCATTCGACAGAGTATAGCATGATGAACTGCTCAACAAACTGCCATCCTTCGGAGCCTCTATCTGCAGCTGGCTTGCCAGTTTCCTTAACCCTTAAGTACCATGGCGGGGTCAGATTTGACCCTCCTTGAGTTTTAATGCCAAGTTTCGCTACCTAAATATTGATGGCGCGCTGCGCACGTTCTGCTGATCTTCGACCGGCAGGTGATTTATCGATCCACGAAAACCCCGTTAGTTTATCTGTTACTACTGCAGAATTAGGATACGAGTAGGGTCAAATTTGACCCGCTTATGGTATAAGTGTAGGTTAAAGTTTCCGGACTTCCGGAACCAGTGCCTGCCGCAAATCCAGAACCACAACGAGTAAAAAGAGGGGAAGGTGTCAAATATGTCCATATTCAAAAAAACAAAAGAGGGAAAGCTCAACGTGCGATAAATGTCGAGATTTTATTTGCAAAAATCGTGCCCGCACGAAGACGATATGCATAAGTTGTGTTGAAAAGTAAGGTCAAAAACATGCTTGTCATTTTTTAGATACGAAATCTAAATCGATTTTTTTTTATTTTAGGTAGCAGCTATGATACCTAAAATTCACCACTGGATACAAACGAACTGCGAATTTTTATTATTTTTCTTTTAATTTTAAAAAGTGCACATCTATGTTAATTTGACTGGATACCAAAGTTTTTTTTTAATAAAGTGATAACTAATTAACCAAATCCGTTTTTTTCTATAAAAAATGAAAAGTAGTTGTAAATAACATAACTTACCTTAAAAGAAAGGTAAAAAAATAAGATTTTTTATATACAAAAACAATGGGGTCAAATTTGACCCTGCCATGGTATAAATGTCACTATTTTCGGCCATGGCAGTTAAGGGTTAAGAACCGATCTCTGCACTTTGCAGTTGATGGACACATCTCAGACACATTAACCATTAACGCAGGCGTGCCTCAGGGCGCAATACTTTCACCAACTCTCTTCCTGATCTATATTAATGACCTGCTGACCGAAACGAATAATCCTGTTTTAGTGTTTGTGAGTTTCACGCGGCGTGCCGGGTCCCGTCAATTGGCGGTAAATGCGGCGCGTCACTCCGCACGCCACACAGGCGTGACACTCCACACGCCATGTAAGGGCGCATTTTTATATGCATTTAGCTAATTTATTCATGTCAATGATTTAAATTCGGATTATTTTTGTTTCTTTCTTTAATTAGGCAATGTAGAATTAAATAATATGTAGCAAAATAAAATAGGCTTGAGAAAAAATTTGAAAATCAAAAAAATTATGTAGGGTAGGGCTGGGTTATTTCAACTTGACGGTAAAAAAATGTTGAAGTAAAAGCAAAACTACGATTTTCTACTTGCACTGCTTAAATTTATTTGATGCCAGGCCGTTTTAGACCGGATTAAGTCACCGACCGACATCGACATGAATATTTGATAACGGTCGGTGATTTACTACGAAGCGAAACGTCGTGTTTTCAAATACATTGATAATCGATGCAAAAAAGGTCAGAAACTGCTTTTAAAGTTGAATAATCGGCTTATTTAAACATCTGCAAATACATATTTTACTAACTATGAATAATGATCAAAAAATTTACAGAAAGATAAAAATAATCAAATCAATCGATGTACTAATCATGCACATCCAGGTGATTTACTCACTTAGGTGCCACTAAAATGGTTAAAGAATTAGGAAAAAAACACCTCGGAATGTAGTTTTAATTGTAAATTTAAATAAAATAAATAAAAATATATATTTTTAAATATTACAATATAAATGGATCACAATAATATCATTTGTCATAAAATCTACTTAATGATTAAATTGTTTACAAAAATAAAAACTGATGTCCAACTGAATTTATATCTAATTGGCAAACACTCAAACTTTTTCTTTTTTTCCATAGAATATAATACATTATGAGATTATGAATTTTGCCTATATGGTATTACTCTTAATTATTTCTCTATTAATATAACAATAACAAAAATATTTATTATTATTATTATGGTCGGGTTTTCCCAACTTCTTATTTCCTAATACTTGATAGCTTATTCTTAATTGATAGGGAGTTAAAGTGATTTAATAAACGGGCCTTGGTTCAATGTATTAATTTATTTAATTAATTTTTACGAACAACCTTGAAAAGTTTCTAACTATTAATAACTATAGTTATCTTACGCTCCTTCATCAGCAAATTTTCAAATTAATTAAAAAACACGCATCTTTGGAACCACAAATCACCAAAATAAATCTTTACAGTATAGAAAGACAAGAGTAGGAGGACAGCTTATACCGTACCGAATCAGTTATTTAACTCTACGTCGGCTTCTTTGATGTCGATGAAGCCAGATTTGACTTTTTCATGCTTTCCTCATGTTTCGCGCATGCCCTTCATACATGAAAAATGTTAGGTTTTAATGGCCAGCCGGAACTCAACAGAGACGGACTGGATTTAATTTAGTTTACATTTTTAGTAAATTAAATTAAACATGATATGTAGGTGAAATTGATAAAAAAAGATATCTGGTAAACGTGATCGATAATGATCAGTCATTTATACATAGCCATGAATATGGCGTTTAGAAGTGTAAATAAATATATAAATATTTTGATATGAACATAGAATATCAATTTTTCTACAGCCGCGCGCAAAATAACTAATTGCTAAATTCAAATGAAATCGCAAAATCGACGAATGCCGTGGATCCTAATTTTGCGCTCTAGCGCGAACATGGAATAGAAAAATCTCACTTTTTCCGTCGAGTGTGCTATGAATGGTCAGGGAAACCGAAGATAAATAAATGACAGTCGTGCGTTTGTTACAGTTTGTTGCTGGCACTTCTGTTCTAAATATGTCCGAAGCCCGAATATAATATGTCAAAACTGACAGTCATTTACAAATTACAGAATAAGTATAGAGAAAAATGTGGATTTAATTTTAAAAAATGCGGCTGTAGAAAAAGTTCTGTGTGTTTTTCGAGCGCAAAGTAAGATTGCCGTTTTCGAAAGATTACTGCGCTCCGCTACGCGTCGCGCAGTAACATTCTTTCTCAAGCGGCAATCCGTTACTTTGCGCTCTAAATACACAAATAACTATTTCCGTGCCGTCGATGCCGTGGATCCTTATTTTGCGCTCTAGCGTGCTATGAATGGTCATGGAAACCGAAGATAAATAAATGACAGTCGTGCGTTTGTTAGTTTGTTGCTGGCACTCCTGTTCTAATATGCCCGAAGCTCGAACATAATAGGTTTGTTCTAGCAGCGAGTTAAACGCAAACCAAACCAAAACAAAGCCATCCTGAGTTTGCGCATAGCGATTTAAGTGACGCTTTTATATTGCAATGCGCAAATTCCGGATGGCTTGGCTTTGGTTTGAAATCGCTGCTAGAACAAACCTAATATGTCAAACTGACAGTCATTTGCAAATTTCAGAATAAGTATAGAGTACCTGTGTATTTTCCGGGCGCAAAGTAAGATTGCCGTTCTCGAAGGATTACTACGGGCAGACATTTTATCAAAAATGTGATCGCGTCAAACGGCCTTAATAAATTGATATTTCGTCACTCGAAGCCATTTATATAGTTGTAGGTATGTGACAATGTTCACTACTTATTTCTAATTAAATTTACAGACAACCTTTGTAATATTAGTGTGACGGTTCTAAATTGGTTGCCTTTATTATGGGATGCTAAGAGGGTAGACAAACTACAATTTATGTCTCAAGTTTAAAAAGTTAAACTTCCTGCAGAAGGGAGCCAAACAATTATCGACGTTGAATATTAATTTATCATGCAATGTGATATGAATAAACTATACTTTAATCTCAATACTTAATGTAAACATCTACTTACAACCTTTCATCTTTCGGAAAACTAAAATAGCATGAAGCTGGATTAACCATGGTTAACAATGAAAACACTTTAATGATTAAATGTCCAAAAAGTTAACACACTTAAATAAATAAATAATCGAGCACAAATAATAACACGCAAACAATCCAATCTAAGAACGTAACCTGCTGGTTCTTGTCAAAAAATCGAGAGTCCAATGCTGTGCCAGAGTACAATAAAAAACCGAGTAGGCGTACTCCCGCCTGTTGTTATCCTAAGCGACATATGACCTTGTCGCAAATGTCAGATGAGATTCTCATCTCACTTGACCAGTGCAGTAGAAGACGCGATCAGAGTACAATTCTGAGGCAGGAGTCAAAGCAAAAAATCTATTCTCTAGTGAAAGTGTATCGTGTAGTATGTAGTTGCCCTTTTGTGAAGTGCTGCATGCTGTTTTCATATTAATTTTGTATAACACTTTTATACCGAAACGCAAATGAAAACCGGTCCCGTTTGCTGCAGTAAAGGCTGTAATAACAAAAGCTACAACTCGACGGATCATTTTTATACCTTTACTACAGATCCCGAAAGGTATGTATTACGTAAAATAAGGAATAAATTAAATAATTTTATTGGAAACTGAATTTTTCGGAAAATTATATGGACACGTAAATGTTCTTTTCCTGGTTATAATTTGTATAATACAAAAAAAGCGTGTGCACTATGTGCGCAATGCGCATATCTGAAGTGACACTTCTTAAAGGCCCTAGCCTTACATATCGTAGCGGATTTGGTTAAAAAGTAGTTTTTTTAAATATACCACACAATTAATAAAAAGAGAAGGCCTAGATGAAAAAAAAATATTCTTCATAAAAGTTTCGCTTATGTCTTGGCAAGGTAATAGAGCAAATCCCAGTACCAACAACTAACGCATACATTTTGCTCTTCCGCAGAAATTGCTCAATTTATTAATGTACAAGTATCTCAAAGTAAAAAAGCACCTCGGGGCCGAAGGTATTCAGATGAATTTAAGTATAAGCACAGATCTATATAGCTACGCAACAGATACCTCTTCCAATGCTTTTTACGCGGGGCCAAAAATGTTCACCGGCTCTGGCGAGCGGGTGAACCAGTCGTCTAGGAACGTGTCGGTGTTGCCAAGTTATCACGTCGAACAATATGCCTTCGGGGAGTGGGCCGACTTTGCGGTCGCGATTCGAGCGGAGCGCGTGCCGTCAGTTCGCGACTTGGCAACACGGCGGGGCAAAACACGTCTAAATAGGAAAATATTTAAGTTTATTGCATTATTGACGAGCGACACTTTTAATACCGGAGTAGGCATCTGTTGCGTAGCTATATAGATCTGTGTTATAAGTGTTTATCAATGTACTTTTCTGACCCAAAAATGTACAACAGATTATTGACAAAAATGTTTTGTTTGTCATTCCCTTCAACCCCCCTGTATTTACAGGGGGATAAAATCAGATCTTTTTTATAATATTGGGACAGATACGGTCATTGGTTTTGAAGTTATGGAGAAAAAAACATTTAAGCCAGCACGTGTCTCAACAGTTTAATGGTCAGGTGAATTATGTCTAAGTGGAGGCAACCCCTCAGTTATTTCTTTTATAACACAACCTGCCCCGGCATACATTTAAAAAATATTGTAATTGACGCCATAACAAAATTAGAAGAAAATGGATTGTTTGTTGTACTGTTAACATGTGACATGGGTGCTAATAATATCCAATTAAAAAATCTACTAAACATAACTCCAGACACTCCATATTTTGCTATAAATAATAGAAATATTTCTTTCATGTTCGACGTTCCACATTTATTAAAAGCGTTGAGAAATATGTTGGCAAAATATAATTTTATTGTACACGGTAAAACAATTTCATGGACGTATTGAGAATTTTTATAACAGGTTTTAAAATATCAATCAGTACTCTTTTAAATCTATGGCCATATCTAAAGTCAAATGGTTTTTGTTACTTATTTACAAGACGTCTAGACCAAGACTGTCTGGAGAATTTTTTCGGACTTGTTAGGCAAGAAAACGGCAATTGCACTAATCCCACGGCAATATAGTTTACTCATACTTTCAAAAAACTGCTTTGCATTAAGCTAATGAACTCTGGGACAGAAAACTGTCAGAGTGATTCCGATAATATATTACTGAAACTTTCGGATAAAACAAAAAATCAGAATAGTAGTGCCATTATTTTTTCATCATATCGATCGGAAGAACTGGTTAAAGTTGGTAGTGATTATACAAGTAATGATTCCCTTAAAACTAATTTTGTTAGGTATTTTGCTGGGTATCTCATTAAAAAGTGTTTGCAAATTCATAATTGTGATACTTGTGAAAAATATTCTAAAAGTTATAGCAACCTAGATGATTCATCTCTATTTTGATGTTACAAAGCTTATAACAACCGAAATCTGGATACCTTCGGTATCCTAAGAATGCCTCATAATGATTTTGTTACTTTTATTTCTGTTCTGTTTCAAAATCATTTCGAGGAATTAGTAGTAAAAGATAATGTCGTTAAAGGAAGTATCTGTAATGGCATACATTTGTTGCATCCCTGTGGACATTATCCCGCAGAATACTTAATTCGACTTTTTGCACGAGTTAGGTTTTTTTACACATTGAAATTTTAGAAGCGGCGGACAAAATAAGAAATTAATAATTTGGATGCGCCAATACTAGTGCATATTGATATACAATTTTCTAACATTGATCATTTGTTTACTTTCATCGGTTTTTTCTTTAATGTTTTTTTTGTAGTTTTGAATAAATTTGTTAACACATAATGACCTTACACATGATTTTATAATGTAGCCATTTTATAACACTCTTATTTTTTTAATGTAAATTTACCTCATAATGATTTAAGTTTTAGGTTCATTAAGTTCTCTTTCATGATTTATGCGTAAGTTCTTTTTCATTATTTATGTTTTGCATAAATACAGCTTTTAATTCGACCTTAATTCGACTTTAATTTATGACCATCGCTCAATATAAATACGAATGATATTTTCATTTATTCTAAAGTACTAAAAGCAATATTAAATTTAATAATAATACATATTAATTACAAAAACGGGGAAAAATATGAAACACATTCAACCTCAATAATGAAATTCAAATATTGTTCTCAACTACGCCTATGGCTAAAACGCGCATTCGCTTCAACTGCCGGCTGTCAAGGACATACAACGCCGAGCCAACTTATGAATTGAAAAATGCGCAATGAGCATACTCGTTATTTTAGTTTAGTGTGCGGTGTGTTCAGTTTCCGACTCAACCAGGTGCAACATCTGTTTATGTCTCTTCGATTCGGCAAACTGTCGTAATAGAAAAAGATAACACTACATTGGACACCAGATCGGTACTGTTATTCATAAATAAACGAAGTCGCCCTCATATAATTCGGCTCATTGCAGACGCCCAGAATATGAGGAAAATGCTGCTATTGGTTGGATTTTATTGCTTCAAAACACGTGGTAGGAGGTCCTGGGATCCCAAATACAAAAAGTAAACAAAAACCTTGCCGTTAAAAAGATAATAATTAAGAAATTGAGTAAAAAGTGCATAATAAATTTGAATGTTGCGAAATGCGTACTAAGCACTAATAAAAGCAGATAGGAATTAAAAATTAGGAAATTAGTTAATACCGGCTTATAATTGAGAGTTAGTATACCACTCAGGCATAAATAATTTTAACAAAACCATCTAAGGTGAAAAGATAATTCCCTATTTAGATGGCCCACATTTTATGTATTACACATGCATTATTATAAACCACAATGTTTTACAAAGATCACGATAAAGGCACCAAAATGTCACTAAAACACCCGAGAGCTCACAAGCAACGTCGTAATTCACGCAATAAATCATTCATTAAATTTGGAATCCTAGTAAAGGTCGTAAAATAAAAATTCAATGTGGCCAGAGTGGTATAATAGAAATAATTTTAAGGAAACGCTAATAAAACGTTCAGGGTGCATAGAAGATTTATTAATAAATAAATGTATTTTAAAGGCACTTGCAAACTAAGTTCGCATTAAAGCAGCCGCTTGGAGTTTGCAAAAAAACATATATTCTTTTTGCAACAAATATGTAAGTTTGGTTATGGTGCAACTATGATAAACACAAGACGGAATTATGTTGGATCGTGTTAAAATGGAAAGAATTGGGTCCCTTTTTTTTCTAGACCTATGGTATATTAAGTAGATTACAAGTTTAACTTTGATCTGCTAAAGATACTAATATCGTTAGCGATGCACGTGTCGAGTCTAAAAAATACGTTTCGGTATTGTGCATAAAACTGTGTTATTTGCCGAAGGTTCTAAACTTCAACTTAATTGAGATGGCTTCACACATAACTGGCACATAACTTTTATCATAAGCTTTTTTACAAAAAAATAGGCAAGACTGTGTAGATATTTGGTTTCTAAAGCCTTGTAAAATAATTAATGAAAAACAGACATTTAGAATTACAAATATTGAACATAAAAAATGTCATTCGTCAAAAGGAAACTTAAAAACTCCAGAAAATTATACACAGTTCTGATAGTTCTAAGAAAGTCATAAACATTATGGAAAACCAATCATCTCAATTTGATAGGCCTGAACTGGATCTTTTAAAGAACTGAATTTTGTACTAACTAACTCTTCCAAATGATGAATTATCCGATATTGTAAGAAATATCGAAAGCTTCATTCCATATCTCCCTTAACCTAATAATGGATTTGATAAGGCCGCCATACACGATGCAGTTTACCGGAAGGCAGGACTTTCGATTCGCAAACCCGAAGCAAGCCTGTATTCTCGGCTAAGGCATATACGGTACGTTTTATTCGGAGGATTTTGTTCAGTTTTTAGCTGGCCATACACCATACAGTTTACCGGAAGGCGGGCCTTTCGATTTGCAAACCGGAAGGCAAACTTTAGTGGTCATATTGGCCGGAAGACCAAGCCTGAACTCTCGGCCTACCAAAAAACAGTCAGGGCTGGATTATTTACCTTTCGGCTAGGTTTTTTGCTTGCAAGTCGGAACGTGTATTGTGACGATATGGGTGCAGGCCGAGAGATATCAGGTTCCAGTCGTAATTCGTTTATTAGGTGCATATGTGAATTCACTTGTCGATTTATTAACCTCTGTTTTACCCATTTCGAACGTTTGCGCTTTATTTTTTGCTGTTTTTTATACAATAAAGCAACTCCTATTAACATAAGATCATTTTCCGAGATCTTGTCTATAACTTTTCGCTTCGCACCACACTAAAAACTGAACAAAACCCTCCGAATAAAACGTAACGTGTATGCCTTAGCCGAGAATACAGGCTTGCTTCGTGTTTGCGAATCGAAAGTCCTGCCTTCCGGTAAACTGCATCGTGTATGGCGGCCTTAAGGTATATGCCTTAGCCGAGAATACAGGCTTGCCTTCCGGTTTGCAAATCGAAAGTACTGCCTTCCGGTAAACTGCATCGTGTATGGCGGCCTTAAAGTGTGGTGCGAAGCGAAAAGTTGTAGACAAGATCTCGGAAAATGATCTTATGTTAATAGGAGTTGCTTTATTGTCTAAAAAACAGCAAAAAATAAAGCGCAAACGTACGAAATGGGTAAAACAGAGGTTAATAAAGCGACAAGTGAATTCGCATATGCACCTAATAAACGAATTACGACTGGAACCTGATAACTCTCGGCCTGTACCCATATCGTCGCAATACACGTTCCGAATTGCAAGCAAAAAACCTAGCCGGAAGGTAAATAATCAAGCCCTGACTATTTTTTGGAGGCCGAGAGTTCAGGCCCGGCCTTCCGGCCAATATGACCACTAACGATACAGTTTGCCTTCCGGTTTGTAAATCGAAAGGCCCGCCTTCCGGTAAACTGCATGGCGTATGGCCAGCTTTTAGAGAAATATGTATAATAACTAATAATAACAACTCTCGACCTATATTTCCTATCTAAAAGCTGACAATAGAAATACGCTTGTCATATTGGAAAAATGCGAATATTTTCAAAGAGTTGATAATTTATGCGAACTCGTTCATTATAATAAAATCTTAAGGAATCCAAGATAATTTCGGACCAAACTAAATACAAATTATCAGTGAGTAGTTCTACTATGCCGAAATTATATTGTCTTCTCAAAATCCATAAACCTGGCATAAGTATGTTGTAACACATATAGAAAGTTTAGGTATAACCTCTGACGTAGAATCTTGAATTGGAATAGATCTCAGCAGAACAAAGGAAAAAGGAATATAGCATACTCCTATGGCATTTGAAAATGAGGAACGTATTTTCATTTCTGGCTTCAATATCAGGAGAGATATAATAATTATTCAGATCGTCCAACAAATCAACCTGAAATACCTGCTATTCCTACTTAAATAGGCGTATATTGAAGTGTGTTTACTGCATAGAAGAACATTGCAGTGCACCAATAATATGAAAAAACTGCTTGAAAAGGAAAGTAGAAAATAACGCTGTTTTTAGAAAAAAAATTGCCTCAGAAAATAACGGGATTTTTTTAAAGCAGCACTTTCCCAAAGAATGTGTAAATTTGGACATGAATTAATTTTTAATTCACAGTCAGGTTTGTTTAAGTAAAAAATGGTGACCTAAAAAATAATTTGGAATATTTTGGGACTCTCCTAATTTAATGATATCTTGAAGGACAGGTGCTTGAAACTTAATAATTAGCACAAGGCTCTACGTACACCCCTTTAATATCGTGCGGGAAGCTTCGCGCTTGCGTAGAATGATGGAATCATTACAAGCTTCACGTGTAGTATATGTAACCGGCATTGAGCGTTTGTTTACTATTTTAGAATGTCTAATACTTCACTTCACGCATGACCCTCTGCTCGCTTCGCTCGCTCCCGGGGCGCAGCCAAACCAAATTAACCCAAACTGACCCAAGGCATGCCCAAAATCAAGAAAAAAAAATAAAAATGCAGTACCACAATCGAATCTTACAACTTTTCCAACGATTCAATCTTTTCTAACTATTCACAGAATAATACTTGGCAATTATGTGGTATTTGTATTTAAATCCCATCGGGGAGCAACAATAAGATATCCAATTAAATTGGCTAGTTTTTTAAAGCGCCGCTTGAGGCGCTGTAATCGCAACGAACAACATTCTACGCACGCGCGAAGCTTCCCGCACGATATTGAAGGGGTGTACGCAGACATAAGTTATTTAACAAATCTAAATGTAATAATTATTATATAACTTTCTACGGTGAAACGAATTACAACGAGAATGATACTTTTTTCTACAGCCGCGCGCAAAATAACTAATTACTAAATTCAAATGAAGTCGCAAAATCGACGAATGCCGTGGATCCCTATTTTGCGCTCTAGCGCGAACATGGAAAAGAAAATTCTCACTTTTTCCGTCGAGTGTGGAAACCGAGTCATGGAAACCGAAGGAAAATAAATGATAGTCGTGCGTTTGTTACAGTTTGTTGCTGGCACTCCTGTTCTAAATATGCCCGAAGCCCGAATATAATATGTCAAACTGACAACATTCAGAATAAGTGTAGAGAAAAATGTGCATTTAATTTTAAAAAATGGGGCTGTAGAAAAAGTTATGTGTGTTTTTTCGAGCGCAAAGTAAGATTGCCGTTTTCGAAAGATTACTGCGCTCCGTTACGCGTCGCGTAGTAACATTCTTTCTCAAGCGGCAATCCATTACCTTGCGCTCTAAATACACAAATAACTATTTTGATCTACGTCAGAGGTGACTATCGTGATAGCGCTGAGAGTTCAGTTCGCCATAGTATTAAGGAAGTAATGATTACAAAAGCAAGTTTTGCGATAGAGAGTCGATCAAACCTACGGTCATCTGCCCACATTCTGGTCTTATTTTAATGCGATTTACTTATTCCCAATCAGGCCACGTGCGACTGTTAATATAAAAATGCAATGTGACCTAATGAAGACTTAATAACTTAATAAAATTTAATGAATTAATCGAATGAATAATTTTTACATATTTTAATTTTCAGATATATCCTGAACGTCGGGTGACACTTACTTCCAGATATAAAATACAGAAAGGTAAGCTAATTTTTGTCTTTTATTTATCCTCAAATAAATTTTCGAATTGCCCCTAAAATTGTGTAACTTCATATATAGGCTGTTTCCGAAAATAATTTCGAATCAGCTTTGTCTCAAATAAACTACTAGCCCGTAAAATACTCTTAACTTTTTTGTCAGTTTAAAAAAAAGTACATAAACATAGAGGCATTATAAAAATAAAATCGAACTCAATTAATCGAATCGCAAATTTTTTTCTTAACTCACTTCATCGAAACTCTATTGGTGGAAGCAAGCGGTGGATAATTCGAAAGCACATTTCATCAACCTTTTTTGGCGGGATTAGGATTCAGACACCCGGACCTAGATCTTATGTGTCCGGATAATGTCGGATTGACGTCCTTTGATGCAAGTCGCCGACGAACTAAACCCTTCCCCCTCCGATCCTGTATCGCAGCAAAACCGTCCTGAGACATCTCTCCACCGCGATTGCATTGTCTACACTCTATTCATCTCCTCTGTTCTCTTTTGTTCCATTATTCGCCTAATCATGTCGTGTCCTACGCTCCATGTTTTTTCACTTTCCATCATTGCTCCTATTAGACTATCAGCATATTATCCAGTTTGAGGCTTGCTTCCATTCTATACTGGTTCGATCTAGGACATTTAAGCATAATGTGTCTATCGTCGTCTCTTTCGTGGCATGACCAGTTTTGTTTAGCATTTTCGTATTGGTTCTAAATGATCCATGGCCTGTAAGGCCCCCACCCTGCCATGCCTGTGTGAAGTAAAATCTTTTGTGTTTGCATTTACCCAGTTTCTTTATATAAGTTATCAACTATTTTATCCATTGCCCCCTCTTGGTATTTCTATTCCATCAGTTTTGCCACTCTGCCATTGTTTTTTTCCCGCGCCTCTTCCCATGTTATCTTTTCATGCTCCTCAATGGGCTGGAGGTATCTTCTCTCCTATGCCTATTGAGGGGTGTCGCTGACCTGTACTGCCTTAGTCGAGACCGTCCGGATACTGCTAGCTTCCCTAATTAGTATTTCCCTTTGCACCCTTTCTGCTATTTTTCTGTATGTTTGGATTTCTAGTGTGTTGCTCCATATTTGTACTCCGTATAGTAATATTGAGTTTGCGACACCAACTATTATTCCCCTCTTTTGGTTCGAGGGACCCCCTACATTTGGCATTATTCTAGAGAGTTCGTCGATTCTCTGGTAAGCCTTTTTAGTCACTTTGTTTATATGCTTCCCAAATCCTATATTTTCTTTTATTGTAATTCCCAGATAGTTTATGCTTTTCTTCGCTCTAATTTGCTCTCTTTCCAGTCGGAAGACGACGTCTCTCCTGTCCCTTTTGCCGCTCAAGATAACTGCCTCCGCTTTCTCAGGGGCGAGCTTTAGCCAATTGTTCTTCATCCATTGATTCACTGTAGCAAGCGTTGCATTGGTTATACGGGCCCTCCTTGGTCTTTGCTGTTATAACCAAGGCTAGGGCATCAGCAAATTCTAGTGCCTCCACATTGTTTCCGTAATTTATTTTTAGAACTGGGTCGTAAAATAGCTTCCAGAGTAGCGGGCCCAGTACCGAACCCTGTAATATTCAACCAGTGACTGGCATTTTAAGTTCATTTGACAATATTTCGCTTCCTTGAAAGTACCTAGTCACGTATTACATTTACCAGGTATTGAGAAAATCGCCTTTGGATCATGTGTCTTAGAGTGCTCACTCACAGACCCATTATCTTCCTCTAATGCGTCACTTTCGTCGTTAGTTTCAGTTTCATTATCGCTATTGCTTAGTTCGTCAAACCACTGCTGCCAAATATTGGGGTCGGAAATTCTTTCAGTTCTAACTTTTTTCTCATCCATTTCGTTCTAAAAAATAATAAAATTTGCATAACAACATTTAATTAAAACTGAAATGACAAAAGGCAGATTTAGTTTTTATCAGGCAGTATGTATTTCACAATATTCATGCTACGAGAAAAATTCACAGTCCTTCACAAATATGCAACCGGGGGAGACATTGAAAATGCTGAAGCAGAATGCAACGCTTACTAAATTTGAGATCTGAGAAAACTCATAATTGTGTGGAAATATAATAGTTGATAGAAGTTTGGGTGAGATCAGGATAGATTACGTAAGTTTACTTTACCAAAATATACCAAATAAATGTATATTATTTGAAGTTTCGTTTTTTTTACAATTTATAACGTTATAAGTGTGGTTGAAGAAGCAAAAGACCATTTGCATTTAATTCGTCTGACATTCCTCGATCTAACGATATGAGACACGACTAATCTGTCGTGAGAAACTAAATTCACCCTCCCCCACCCTAATGTAAAAAATGACTTTTAGCAGATTACGTAAGTTTAGTTTACCAAATATACCACATAAATGCATATTACTTAAAGTTTCGATCGTTTTTACAATTTATAACATTAGTGGTGGTTGTAAAAACTGCATTAGATTCGTCTCTCAATCCCCGATCTAACGCGGTTAGTTACACTTAGTATCAACTTATTTTAGTCATTTGAGTCGCTTCCATTACGTTATAATCAATTTTAATAGATTTGGCTAATTTTGGTTAGTGGTCTAATCAATTTTCGGTTAGTTTTACTTAGTCTCAACTTTTTTTACTTATTTGAGTCGGTTACGTTACGTTATAATCAATTTTAATAGATTTGGTTAGTCGTTTAATTCACTTTCGGTTAGTTTGGGTTAGCTCGAATCAACTTATTCTCAAATTATTTTACAGCTGGTTCCGATACGTTATAATCAATTTTAATAGATTTGGTTAGTTTTGGTTAGCCGCCTAATCAACTATCGGTTAGTTTCACTTAGTCTCAAATTATTTTAGTCATTTGAGTCGGTTTCGATACGTCATAATCAAGTTTAATTAACTCGGTTTGCTTTTGGTTAGGCGTCTAATCAACGTCCGGTTAGTTTCACTTAGTCTCAAGTTATTTTACTTATTTGAGCCGGTTCCGAAATGTTGTAACCAATTTCAATATATTTGGTTAGTCGTCCAATCAACTTTCGGTTAGTTTCACTTAGTCTCAACTTATTTCACTTATAAGCCGGTTCCGATACACTATAATAAATTTTAATATATTTGTTTAGATTTGG
>JAEQML010066976.1:0-19501 GCA_016904865.1 Pissodes strobi
ACATATACATATATATTCATATATACATATACATATATATTCATATATACATATACACAATCAGTGTTATTTCGATATTAAAGTATTGTTTAGATAGAGGACTTAATAAAAATGAGTGTCAATTTAAAAAATGTCAACAAATTAAATATAATCTTTAAGTCATTTCTAATGAACCCCGACTATTCCAATAAGTGAAAACAACAACAACTTCTATTATAGACTTTATACAACCCCTATATTATAATGTTCTCTTATTTCTAATAGAATTATAAAAATAATTTGTAAACACACTACATATAAGTAAGCATCTTCGAACAGTTTTTATTCATAGAATAAATATAAACTAAAGCTTCTAGCTAACATTGATAATAATCACAAACAAATTCAGATCCAAGCCATCCCGACTGGGTATTTGAATAATTCAATCGCTTCTCAGTATCAACCCTAATTTCCATTTCACTAAAATACGAAAGAATATCATTATGCTAAAGAAAAGATGGTGGCTATTTTATCTACAAATAAGCAGTGGCATAACTTGAGGAGATTTGCCCTGTGTCGTACATATTTTCGGACTGGTCGCTAAATCCGAATTCTCGTTATACCCAGTGCCGGTTAATAGTAAGTGTCACTGCATATAATACCGTACCTCAAAAACCTAGAAACGGCCTATTATTTCATGGACAATACACAAACAATATAAAGAAATAGTTATTTATACTATAAGGGATGTAAGTGACATTTACTATTTTTACCTTGTAATTGATTGTCTTTTGCTCCACAAATGATTACACAGGATGTAAACTGCACACGTGCTAGTTTAGTGACCCTAATGAAATACACTAAAATTACATCCTGTGTAATCATTTGTGGGGCAAAAGGCAATCACTTACAAGGTAAAAATGAATCCTCCACAACAATATAGAACATATCTACATCAATGTTATTCACTATAGTATAAGACGGAAATAATAGTCAGTGACTTCAGTCACTAGTTCGAAAACCGACCAACGTGAGCGGCTTAAAGTAATATTTAATATTTAACAATAAATCTGGTATGAAATGCTCGCAAAATGCCGCTTGTTCTAAATGCGGACACAGCGTTCCGGCACAAAACGTGCACCGCTGCCAAATTCATTGTTGCCCGTATACGCGCGTTACGCGGAGCATTTGAAGCAGCTGTATTTTAACAGAGGTTCGCGATCGACGGACGTAAATGTACTGATATTTTACGACCGTCGGGCGGAGGTCGCAACGTTGCAAAAGTAAACGAGCATGTACCATGTGAGAGATCTGTTGCATAGTCGCGCTTGCGGGCTTAGGTTATCGTTTTGTTTTAACATTGAAAATGTTTCTATTTTCCTAAATAGGGGCCTCAAATCGTGAAAAAGTGCATGCTACATTTGCCACACATAACGTCGTACGCGTGAGAGATCGTCTTAGCTGGTTTATTTAAACTTAAATTGATTATAACGTATCGGAATCAGTTCTAATGACTAAAATAAATTGGAACTAACTCAAACTATATACTATACTATATATACTAACCCAAACTAATCGAAAGTTTATTGAACGACTATCCAAAACTAACCAAAAGCACCAAAACGGACTAAAACGTATCGAAATAGATTAAAAATATTGAAGTAAGTTAAAACTAACCCAAATTAACCGAATTTTGGTGACTAACCAAAACTAACCAAAAACATTAAAATTGCATACAACGTACCGGAACCGGTTCAAATGACTAAAATAAATTGGAACTAACTGGAAGGAACCGAAAGATGATTGAATGACTATCCAAAAATAACTAAAAGCACCAAAACGGGCTAAAACATATCGAAATAGATTAAAAAGATTGAAGTAAGTTAAAACTTACCCAAATGAACCGAATTTAGGTGACTAACCAAAAGCATTAAAATTGCTTATAACATATCGGAAGGTGATTGAATGTCACATCAAAACTAACCAAAAGTAACGAAGAGCACCAAAACGGGTAAAACATATCGAAATAGATTAAATATATTCAAGTAAGTTAAAACTAATCCATATTAACCGAATTTTGACCACTAACTAAAATTACCAACACATTAAAATTGCTTGACGTACCGGAACCGGTTCGAATGACTAAGATATATTAAAACAACTAAGACATGACTGAACGACTAACCAATAGTAACTAAAAGCATCAAAACGGGCTAAAACGCATCGAAATAGATTTAAAATATTGAAGTAAGTTAAAACTAAATTAAATTAACCGAATTTTGGTGACTAACCAAAAACCCTAAAATTGGTTATAGTGTAACGGAACTGGTCCAAATGATTAAAATAAATTAAAATTAACTGAAATTAACCGGTGTTGATTGAACGACTAACCAAAATGGACCAAAAGTAACCAAAGGCATCAAAAGGGGCTAAAACAAGTTGAAACCAACAATTAACCGAATTTTGGCGCCTAACTAAAGTTAACCAAAAACATCAAAATTGGAGATGACGTATCGGATCCGGCTCAAATGACTAAAATAAATTAAAACTAACTAAACTTAACCAAAAGATGTTTAACCAAAACTAATCAAGAGTAACCAAAAAGGGCTAAAACATATCGGAACAGATTAAGAATAAAATAAGTAACTAATCCAAATTAACCGAATTTTTGCGACGACCTAAATTATTAACCAAAAACGTTTAAATTGTTTTAACGTATCGGAACCGGTTTAAATGACTCAAATAAATTGGAACTTACTGAAAGTAACCAAAAATTGATTAAATAACCAACCAAAGCAAACCAAAAGTAACTAAAAGCACCAAAACGGGCTAACACTTATCGAAAAAATTTAAAATATTGAAGTATTCAAATTAACCTTATTTTGGTGACTAACCAAAAACACTAAAATTGGTTATAACGTTTTGGAACCGGTTCAAATATCTAAAATAAATTAAAACTAACTGAAATTAGCCGAAAGTTGAGTGAACGACTAACCAAAAGTAACCAAAAGCACCAAACTGGGCTAAAACATATCAGAACATATTAAAAATATTAAGGTAAGGTGAAACGAACTTGAATTAACCGAATTTTGCCGACTAACTAAAATTAACCATAACGCATCGGAACCGGTTAGTAAAATAATTTAAAACTCACTAAAGCTAACCGAAAGCTGATTGAATGAATAAACAAAACTAATGACAAGTAACCAAAAGCACCAAAACGTTTACCTTAAAGTAAGGTAAAACTAACCAAAACAAACCGAATTTTTGCGGTTAACCAAAACTATCCAAAAAGATTAAATTTGATTATAAGGTATCGGAATCAGTTCAAATGACTAAAAAAAACGAGCGAGTCTTCTAGTAGTCCAGACACTGATGTGTAAACATATCCTATAACGACATCGGTTGTAAAAAAATGACAGCAGCACGTTGTATTCCCAAGCGGTGACCCATCCAAATACTAACCCTGGCCGACGTTGCTTAACTTCAGTGATCGGACGAGAACTGGAATTTTCAACATGCTATGGCCGTGGCCTGTACGTTTTAGCTTGGTCATAGAATAAAAATTAGGTTTAATAACCAAGTTTAAAATATTAAAAACTCAACGCGAACGAAGCCCCGGGTAAAAGCTAAAAGTGTCCTATGCTCTTTACTATACTCTTGAAAATATCTGTACAAAATTTCATGATGATCGAAACAGTTTATGCGTGAAAGCGTAAGAAACAGACAAACAAACACATTCGCATCTATAATATTAGTTAGGATTATTTAATAATACTTACTGGCGGCTTCGGAGTGGATTAATTCACTGCACAAAGTCGATACGATAATCTAATGCCATCAGAAATAACATCAACATATGGACACAGCTTATTTACCTAGTAATCTTGGGCCGACATCCTTAGATTTGGGAAAGTCAATAACCAAATTTTGCAAATTTTAGAAGAGGGCTATGACTCAATATTGCTTTAAACGTCTGGGCATCTAAATAATACTTTTGACAGTTCATTTAATTTAAAATATCATCTAAAATCCGTTTAAAAACGATTTTAAATGACAAAATTGTATAAAAACCCGAAAATTCGTACTTTTTTAAGACGATGGCCGTGGCTTCTGACGAATTTATCGTGGATTTTGAAGCAAAAATTCATTTTAAATTCAACCGTCCATTAAAAATAAGCTGTGCTATGGTCCAAATACACTGCGAATATAATAATTAATAAATAATACTTTTGCCTGTTCGTTTAATTTAAAATATGCTTTTTTATCATCTAAAATCCATTTAAAATGATTTTAAATGGCAAAATTGTATATAATTCCGCCCTAGCGGCTAGAATCGGTTTACACATTTTCGTTCCATTTGCCGAGATTTACCCTCATTCCGCCGCGTAAATAAGTTGGAACTAACGGAAAGTTGTTTGAACGACTAACCAAAAGTGTCTACAAATAGCCAAAACGGGGTAAACAGAATCAGAATAGGTTAAAAATATTACATTAATGTTATGGCTATAGTCAAAAGCAGTCTTATCGTGCGGGTCCACAGGTCACATTTTTCATTAAATGTCATTACTTTGACAGATTTTACACGCAAAATCTGCCAGGAATGAAGTTTTTACTAAAAATTGTGACCTTTGGACCCGCACGATAAGATCGCTTTTGACTATAATTATATTATATTAATAGATTTTCTTATCTGTGAAGGGTAATATTTTCGGTTTTCATATCTGCACATTTTTGATGTGCTTTAACATCTTACGCGGCGGTATGAGGGTAAATCTCGGCAAATGGGACGGAAATGTGTAACCCGATTGTGACATTATAAGCCGTCGCATTGAGGAGAAAGCTAATCCAGGACGTCCGTGAAGGATTTTTATACAATTTTGCCATTTAAAATCGGTTTTAAACGGATTTTAGACGATATAAAAGCATAATTTAAATTAAACGAACCATCAAAAGTATTATTCAGATGCCCAGACTTTTAAAACAGTATTCAGTCATGGCCCTCTTCTATAATTTTCCTTCTATAAGTTTGCTTTTTTTTTAATGGACGGTTGAATTTAAAATGAATTTTCGCTTCAAACTCCACGACAAATTCGTCCTGTCGGCTATCGTCCTAAAAAAGTCCGAATTTTCGGATTTTTATACAATTGTGTGATTTAAAATCGTTTTTAAACGGATTTTAGATGATAAAAAAGCATATTATTATTTTAAATTAAACGAACTGTTAAAAGTATTATTCAAATGTCCAGACGTTTAAAACAATATTGAGTCATAGCCCTCTTCTAAAATTTGCAAAATTTGATTATTGGCTTTCCCAAATCAAAGGATGTCGGCCCAAAATGAGTAGCTGATAAAAGAACAAGCTTTGAAGATTTTCGCGTCGAAGGTATGCAGTGAATTAATCCACAGTAGAGTGCTATAGACGGCCTCAATTCTCCCCCCCCACCTTTTTGCCCCCCCCCCCCCCCCCCCTCCGGTGACTTTGAGATAGACCCCGCCCACTTGGTCTTAGTGTATTCGACCTTGAATGACGTTGGCCTAATTTCACCTTGAATGCCCTTGACATTTTACCTTGAATGTCCTTGAGTTTTTGTTTAAGGTCGCGCATATAACCTTGGGATTGCTAAAAGCGTGTATGATCTTGAAGATCCTTGGGACTGTTTTGTGGTGTCTTTTATCTTGAATGACATTGAGGCAATTTGATCTTGAATGCCCTTGAGTTTTTGATGTGTAAACATCTTACGCGGCGGTATGAGGGTAAATCTCGGCAAATGGAACGGAAATGTGTAAACCGATTCTAGACGCTAGGACAGCACTATATACAATTTTGCCATTTAAAATCGTTTCAAACGGATTTTAGACGATAAAAAAGCATATTTAAAATTAAACGAACCGTCAAAAGTATCATTTTTATTATATTATATTCGCAGTGTATTTGGATCCATATCACAGCTTATTTTTAATAGACGGTTGAATTTAAATTGATTTTTGCTTCAAAATCCACGACAAATTCATCTGAAGCCACGGCTATCGCCCTAAAAAAGTCCGAATTTTCGTATTTTTATACAATTTTGCCATTTAAAATCGTTTTTAAACGGATTTTAGACGATAAAAAAGCATATTATTATTTTAAACTATACGAACTGTCAAAAGTATTATTCAGATGCCCAGACGTTTAAAACAGTAAAATTTGAAAAAGCTGGTTATTGACTGTCCCAAATCAAAGGATGTCGGCCCAAGATTATAAGGTAAATATGCTGTGTCCATATGTTGACGTTATTCCTGGTGGGATTAGATTTTCGTGTCGAATTTGTGCAGTGAATTAATCCGCTCCGAAGCTGCCAATGCGTATTATTAAAGAATCCTAACTAATATTATAAATGCGAATGTTTTTGTTTTTATTCTATGAACATGCTAAAATTTACGGGTAAGGGCCATAGCACGTTGAAAATGCCAGTTCTCTTCCGATCACTGAAGTTAAGCAACGTCGGGCGTGATTAGTACTTGGATGGGTTACCGCTTGGGAACATAACTTGCTGCTGTCATTTTTTTTACAACCGATGTCGTTGTAGGATATGTTTACACATTAGTCTCGAGTACTAGCAGACTTGCTTAATTTCTTTATTTTTTCTTGTTTTAATTATGATAATGTTTAATATTATTGCTAAAAATGCGTTTCTTTACTTATATACCTATATTATAAATACTCGTGGGTTTGTATTTTTACTTTTTTAAACTCTGCTTTTGGAAACTAAATGAATTTCAACGCAAATTACATTTTTGCGTTTTTATTCATCATTTTCAATTCAACAAAAAATGTGGGACTTGAATACTACGGTCGAAGTCATAGTTGAACCTCTTATTATCAATGTTGGTTCCGAAGGTAGTGATAGTAATGATTATGAATCAAATTCTGATCAAACCTCCGATAACGAGTAGTAAGCTTAAAATTTTATTGATTTTTGATGTAAACTTTCAATGCAACTTTCAATATGGTATTTTATGATAAGACAAACCCCTTATCATCCATGGCTCTTTTTTTTCTAGTCTTAATGAATACATAGTACTATTTGTTTGTAGTACAATTTTGTTGCTTATTACTAGACTTAGGAATAATTTTGAATATACGTTTTTTTGCATATTTTAGACTAAAATCATGCATATTTATGTGCATAAACTTTTAAGTGGATATTTGCCTAAGTCTACTTATTACTATTCCATTATATAGTTATTATAACATATTAATTTACAAAGCAATTGTATCCGCCACTGGAATTTCCTTCTCTCTTCCCTTACCCCTCGAGGCGCACCTTAAAACTAAAAATGAGTCACTGACTATTATTTCCGACTTGAACTATAGTCGAGGACGATTTTGTACCCGAGCGATAGCGAGGGCTGAAAATATAGTCCGAGACTATTAAATGTACTTACATACCGTGGAGTATATAAGATTTTTTTCTCCTCCCTGCAGAAGTTATTCTTGGATTTTTATTAATTTAATTCGATACTTTTCAAATGAAATTATGAAGACAGCTCTGGCCGATTTCTATAGCGTCATAAACATTCTTATTTTATCAATAACGTCAAATTGACAGTTTAATATTGAAAATTGTGAAATATTAAAATTATTGATTTGTATAATAGCCAAATGGATATAGAAGAATCAGCAAATATCGCTGGTCTGTCGCTGCTGCCAGAAAAATCGAGGAAGATGTATGAAGCTACGTATCAGTACTTCAAGAAATGGTGCCAAACAAAGACTGCTACTGTAATTTCAGAAACCGTGCTTTTGGCATACTTTCACGAAAAATCTGCTGTATTAAAGTCTCCATCAAGCTTATGGTGTGAATATTCCATGTTGAAGTCCACCCTTTTCATAGAGGAAAACATAGATATAGTCGCCTTCCACTTAACGAGGCGGGTTATGAAATTATCTACGACCAAAATAGCATTATAAACACAGCCGTACCATAAACACGATAGGCTTAAGCAGGACGCGCACTGAATCAACTCGGATCGGTCGGCTCCGAACGGTACAATCGGCAGATTTTGCTATGCATGTAAAATGCGTTGCCGCGCACTCGATCGGACCAGTCGACTGTCGAGTGGTCCGATCGAGTGCGCGGCAACGCATTTAATTGCATGCATAGAAAAATCTGCCGATTGCATATATTTAATACTCCTATATCGTGTGTCAAGCTTGTTTACTATGGAACTGCAGTTCGCCGAGGATGCACTTGTTGCACTTGCTTGATGTGTACTTTGGTTTATTTGCGCATGTGCTAACGCGGAATAATAGTTGAACGACTATAAACGGCAAACGAGAAACGAGCTGACAATCCGGTACACATCGATCATTCTATCTCGTTTTGATTTAGGACAACTTTTGGCTAGACACACGATATAGGAGTATTAAATATATGGCCGATTGTACCGTTCCGAGTCGATTCAGTGCGCATCCTGCTTTATTCACCCTTATTATTTGCAAAAACAGACATATAAAATTCCAGAGTTTACAAAAATGTTAATGTGGCTTTCCGCCAAGTCACATGACTTGAATAGGAGCTTGTGCTTGCCTAAAACTCGTTTCTTATCAGATAACAAATCGTGATTGGATAAAACTGCTGGTATCACGTGATACCCAAATACTTTTGACCAATCGCTATTTCAGTTTTAAAACCTTACAAAGGCAGTGAAATATTACATTCGCAGAAAGGTTATCATTTTTGACAAAAATGTCAGTGAACATAAAAAAAATCGCGATTATGGCGAAGCGTAATCCATTTGCAGGTAAGTATCTTGCATCCTCAAGCGAAATAAATGGTTCTTAATCTGCTTAGTTATTTCAAAAATGAAGAAAAAGTGGCTACTGATACCGACAATATAATAAACCCTATTCAAGAAAAAGTCGCCAAAGCACTGAAACTTAGTATATACAGATATTGGCAAAGAGTATATAATGTAAAGAGAAGACAGCCGGCGAATTTAATTTGATCTTTCGTCAGCCGTTTCAATGACCTCGTCCCTTTAACTCGGAGATATCGCGACGTTGCCGGATGTAACTTTTTATCAAGGCGGGCGATGTTGACGTCAAGGTCAAACAAGATGGCGAATAATCGATTTCATCACAGTGGGTCGAAATAACGAAAATGAGGACATAATTTACTAAATATCTAATAGTTTCTGCTAGGATAAAATTTTATATCGAGTGATTTGCATTCAAATTTTCTGAATTTGTTTAAACTTTTGCATTTTCTTAAAATCTCAGTGCTCAACTTATTTTAATTAAAAAATGTGATAAAATTCAGTTTTTTAATGTATCCGGCGATTTTTTATTAAAATTTATTCAGGACGTCTAAAAGCTTTAATTAATCAAATAAGAATTTCCTTCAGTTTAAATTAAAAAGGTGTAATCGATATTTTTCGATTATTTTAAAGGAAAGTTTCATTCAAAACATAGAGGGGATAAACTCTTACTATGTAGATAAACCAACGAAAAAGTAAATTCTATTCGAATCTCACTTTAAAGCTTCATATTCACTTCCGCAAATTTCGCCTTTTTTGACAGTTGTTGATTTTTCGCGCGAATGTAAGTTTTGGTCCATACTCACTGACGCGAAATTTCGTCGGCGAATATTTGCTAAAAAGTTCAAATAGTTTTAACTTTTTTGCAAGTTTATGCTTTTAGTGGAATAGGTTTTATAGGTTAGGTCCAAGTACCGGATGATGTAAGCCGATTAGTAATTTATTTTTAAGTCTAGGATGGGCTCAATTAATCTCATTTCTGCAACTAAATTGCGAAAATCGCATTTTAAAAATATATTTCTAACCGAAAATTTTCTTTTCTGGTGTCATTTAGCTGGTGGATATTTCGTAGTTTTAGGATAATTACCAAAAGGACGCAAACGGAACATAAAATAATAATATCTCCACCGAAAAAAATTATAATTAATATTATCCAATGGTCAAAGTATTTATTCCACAATTTAACTAATGAACCCAATGCCTGAAAAGAATAAACAAATAAATATAGCAAAGCAGTCAAGAAATTTGAGGTTAATTCACAATTATGGTAGAATTCGTAAAAAAATAAAATTTTTCGCCGTGAATAATTTTAAAGCTGAGAATGACAGTTTATGTCAAAAAATGCGAAATTCGCGAAAGTGAGTATGAAGCTTAATTATTATTAGAGTAGAGTTTTTTGAATATTTAGTAATAAAATTAAAACAATTAATGTTTTATCAGAAATCCGAGGATTTTTGAGAAAAGTCATGAAAAATGCATGTATTGTAGGTAAGCAAAATTTTACCGAGTGTTTATTAAAAGATTCTATTAAATGAATTGTGTTACATATCATAATTAAAGTTGACCCACCTAATTTCAATAACATAATATGACTTAAAAAACTAAACCAAACGTCTCCCTAATAAATCTAAACTTGACCTTTACGAGATATATTTAACTCACTGTGTAGGCTGATCGTCCTTGCTTGACGATTGTGTCCGATATAATCCGATAACATACGAGGCGCCCTTTAAGTCGGAGTTCTCATCTATCCCTCTCTAATTTGATTGCTCTCTCTTACTGTCCTCTCTTTACATTATATACTCTTTGGTATTGGTCAGGAAAATCGTAGAGTATTACCAGTGGAGAAAAAGCAACGGCGTACAAGACAAAAGAAAACCGAGAGGGGGAGTTTGTAAAAATGAATGTAAGAAATGTTATATACAATTTGTATGCATCAAAAAATATATATAACGCTGCCGGTTTTAAGGGATGCTTTAAGGGAAAAAGAAATTCTGGATATAGGGCTCAGATCATTGGGAGAGCTCATAAAACATTTAGGGTTTTGTTACAAAAAGGACTGCAACTGAACATATTTGTGCGAACTACCACGAATTGCAAGTGAACGGGTTAAATTTTTAAAAAAATATGTGGAAAACCATCATTCAAAATTTAGAAAAGTTGTTTTTTGGATGAAACTTGGGTATTTTCAAATGGGAGATAGTCTAAATCATGGCAAGACGATTCGATAAAGTCGGTAAAACGAAAAAATGGTTGTGGATCCGGAAAAAGATTTATCATATTACATGCTGGCTCAAGTATCGGTTTTATAAAAGGAGCAAGTTTAATTTTTTCCTCCAAATCTAAGAGTGCTGACTATCACGACAACATGGACTGTGAGCTTTTTGAAAAATGAACCAGGGAAAAACTTATACCGAATTTGGATGAACCCTCGGTAATTGTCCATGACGGAAAAAATAACAAATATTTCAATGGTTGAGCAAGGAAAATCTGAATCCATCACCCGATTTATTAAAGTCCGAACTGTTGGTTAAAGCCAAAAATATCCCAAAACAAAAAATATACGTCGTTGACGAAATGTTGCGTGAACATGAACATGAGAATTGACAGTGATACAGTGGTAATTGAAAATCCTCATGTCCACGTTCATGCAACATTTCGTCAACGACGTATATTTTTTGCACATTGCAATCGAACTTATTTGGGCAGGAGCAAAGTCATTTTATGAAAAGGATGTTGGCGATGCGCGATGGTCTAAGTTCTCATCAGGTAGAAGAAGTTTGGGAGGAAGCCTTAGAACACATAACGGATGACTACTGGAGAAAAGCAGTGAGCCATACAGAAAGAATTATTTTAGACTGGTGGAACAGAGAAAAAATACTGGACATTCATGTAGAGCCTTATATCATCTCATCTGCAGGAGATGATACAAGGACTTCCGAAGAGTCAGATGACTCGGAAATTGAATGTTAGGGTATTTTACTTTTTTTTTTTAGTATAACGTTCTTCAGTTCATTTAAATTCTTAGTTTTCTTTTTTCTTTTTTATTCATCTATGGTCTCAATATTATTTTTTATTGTACGCCGTTGCTTCTTCTGCACTAGTAATTGTTTACGAGTTCATGAACATTTTCTGTACAGATCTTATACTAGTGCTTTTGTGACTTTTTCTTGAATAGTTTTGGGGTTTATTATATTGTCGGTGTTAGTAGCTTCTTTTTCTTAATTTTTTAAATACTAAGCAGATTAAGAACCATATCACTTAAATAAAATAGAATATTATAAAAAACAGTTAATGTTTGTAAAAACCGAAAAACGCTGATAGTGATATAAAGCAATTAATATTATGTTACTTATTTTTTTTTTGGGTATTAATTTAAGGTTAGAGCTAGTTATTTTATTAATCATGTTGAATCACTCAATTTGAAAATATAAACCATCAAAAAATATTGAAACAAGTATTTTGTAATTACTTACCTAATAAATTTGTGTTAATCTATCTTAATTCCAAGCATAGGGTGAAATTTAGGAAGAGTCTCGGATAGAAGTACAGACTTTTTGAACGTACACTGGCGATCAAAAAAAACTAGGACATTCAAGGTCATTTAAAAAATTGAAATGTCAAAAATTACGGTGGTGAACAAAGCTTAACATTTTGACGTGACAGTGAGTGTAATTTCTTTTTGGCCGGAAGAACTGTATTTTTATCTATTCCTAATTCATTTGCGATGGTTCGTATTGCTTCACCATTTAATATTCTCGTAATCAAAATGGCCTTTTGATTTTCTGTTAGTCGAGGCATCGTATTTAAATTTTAAGAAATTATAATAATTACAGATGTCACTGTGACATGCAACATACACACAAGTGACACATTTCAAATTATCTGGTATAAATAAAAAAAATATGCCTAATTCACACTTCAATTTTATGAGATGACCTTGAATGTCCTAGTTTTTTTTTGATCGCCAGTGTACCTCTAAAATATAATTTTTGAACGGGATAAATTCATCCCGTGCCAAAATTATTGCCACTTTCATGTCAGTTTGAAGTCAACTTTAACCTATCATAATAACATTTTGCAGAAAATCAGCTGTTTATAGGCCGCCATATTGCTTTTTATATTGCCAAATATTTTTAGAACCACTGGTTTTAGTGATTTGATTCGGAGATGGACCCGTCTCGTTAAGTGGAAGGCGACTATATTTCCAAGTAAGCCAAACTTCAAACATTTTTAAAAAGAAGAAATGACGGGTATAAACCAAAAAAATCCGATGTGTTTAACAGGGAGAAATGTGAATAAGTTCCTGTTTGAAGCCCCCGATGATATTTATTTAATGAAGGTTGTAATCATAATGGGAATTGCTGGAGCGTGCCGTTCTAATGAACTCTGTGTAATGAAAATGGACAATGTTGAATTAAGGCATGCAGTTATAATGGTTACTATTCCTGATCAAAAAATGGAAGGGCACGTAAATTTACAGTGACTAAAAGTGACGATGAGAAGGTCTGTTATTTCAAAATAGTTCTAAATTACATTGATATAAGATCTCACATGACGAATTTTAATCCTTGCTTCTTCATGCGATATCAAAATGGAAAGTGCTTAAATCAGCCTGTCGAAAAAAAAAACACGTGGGTGGTAAGTTGACTTACAACCCGTCGTCAATGGCAGTCGATACCTTTTTGGTAATTCTCACTTACGTCCTTCAAAACAGTGTCAAAATGGGTTGTTTACAATACAAGGAGGGGAAAAACAAATTTTAAGGTTTTAAAAATCTATAACCTGAAAATAATATCAAAGGAAGATGTGCCTATTTTTGCAAATAATTAAACAAATCCACGCTGATCTTCTAATCAGCAATCAAAGAAAAAAAGTTTGTAAATTTAAAAAATATACAGATTATTATCCAGTGCGCTCAAAAAATAAAGTAACGGCTAAATATCTCTAATTGGCGCCTTTAGCAAAAAATGCTTCATATAAAAGTTATACAATATTGAAACTGCTCTCTAAGAGAATGGACGAGGAAACAGAATGATTTGTTTAGTGGCAGCAGATCAAGTTTCTTTTTGTTAAATGAAATGCTCCAATTATGATTGATTACCTTTTTCGATTATCTCTAATTCAATAATGAAAACTGCATATAAATAACTTCAATCACTCAACAGTTACATGAGTGAAGAAACTGGCAAAACTGTGTAAACTGAATAGGTAAAATTGTTAATACACAATTAGCTATTTAATTAGGTATTTGAATTACATGCCTTTATTAATTTGACAAACCAAGTCAATTATAAAATGACGAAAAAATAAACTTCCAGATTTCTCGACATTTGCTTCAATAATCGTATTTTGTAAATATTCAAAATTGTTTGATTTTATTTTGTAAACAGCGTTATTGAACTGTATCCATGAAAAAAAATCTAAGGATAATACATCTGGGGAGGTAGGTGCCGTGCCGTAACAATGATACTCCTCTTCCTTTCTCTGAAAACTTCCCTTTCGATTTCAAGCCTCGCGACAAAACTGTGGTGTTGCTCCATTTTGTTGGAAACAAATATTATTAAAGGTTCCGCAGTATTCCTTGTTTCCGGTATTATTGTTTCTCTATCATCTCTAAATATGTCTGCGCATTGAAACTGTCAACAAAAACCGTATCAATGACCGTAGGAATCCACACCATTTAGTTTTTAGGTCTTCGGAATTGTTGCTCATTCACCTGGGATTATCATTGCTCCAATACCTGCAATTATGTCGATTAATACCCTCATGAACCGTCCAAGTTATCGCATCACTAAACACTATTTTTGGATAACATTCCGACTAATGTCAATTTTTCGCATCATAATTTCGCAAAATAGTAACGAAACAATTTTTTATACATCTTGAACCGAACCTACTACACTTATGTTAATTTCTAAGCCTAAAGCAAGCATATAACCTGAAGTATGATAATTTTCTACGAAGCTTCGCATTACCAGAAGGGCATTAGCTTTATTTGTTGCTATTTGGAAAGGAAATGTTAATATAAGTGAGCTACGTCAGCATAAGATTTTTCTCAAGCATCATAAAAACTGCTCTCCCTTGTGTTTTTTTTTGTAACTTAAAGAGAAAAGAGGAAACACTTTTAGTCATAATTTTGCGTGAGTTACGACAAATAAAATCTAGAAGATACTTGTCAACTTGCCTTATTGCTTCCTCGATTAGTGCTGCTCGATCAATACTTTTAGAGGGCAATGTCAATGGTATTGTAAAACTTTGATGGGAAGCTTTTTCGCTGAAGTAGATATTTAGCCGTAAATATGTATGTGCTCAGATTTGGTAAGAAATGGATAACTTTTTAATTACTAATATTATAGAACAAATTTTTACAAAAATCTCGCCTAAAATTGTTGGCATTGCCAAATTGTATATAACACTTTCACGATTCGTATAAAATTAATAAGGCTTTGAAAAATATAAAATAATTGACTTTATTCTTTTTGAAACAGTAGAAAGAAATGAAAATCAAAACAAATTGTGTGTGCTTAAAACCACACGTTAGAAGTGAAAACTTCAACAAGCGGGGTCATCGTTTGTCAGAATTTCGATCCGAGCCTTCGTTGCAGAGATATGGGCGAAAAACGGTTTTTCGCCCAAAATCCCCCTTTAATTACAGCCCCGGTCCTCCCGTATGGTCGAAGGTGGCCCCCATGGAGCGTACCTACCATAAAATTTCCCGTACCACTTCCCGTTCCCCCGAAATTATTTAAGTTTTTCCTTCTATTCCCTCCCCTGGCCAAACGGGTCCCGTTTTTGTCCAGGATCTTCTTTTTACTCCGGCTACATCCCCTGAAAATTTCAGCCTTCTACCTATACAGGAACGGTTTTTCCCCCAAAATCTCCCCTTAAATTAGAGCCCCGGTCCCCCCGTATGATCTAAGGTTGCCCCCCATGAGGCGCCCCTACCATAAAAATTTCGACCCCGTACTTCTTCCTGTTCTCCTCAATTTAATTTATTGTTTATTTAAGTTTTTCCTTCTCTCCCCTCCCCTGTCCAAACGTGGGGGGTACGAGGTCCCGTTTTCGTCCAGGATCTTCTTTTTACCCCGGCTACATCCCCTCTACATATACGGGAACATGCCAGTATAAGAAGCGTTACGTTACATATCCAAACATGACGCGTGGCGCGTGATGCGTGACGGCTCGGCCTCATTCAACCCCCACCAAAAAAAAAATTTGCAAAACGCGCCTAAAGAAGTTTTCACTTCAAAAGTCTAAATAGCTTTTTTCTTTTATAGATAGTTAGCTTTTTGCCCTTTTTATATCGGCAGCTATACTTTCTGAAAGAGCGGAAATTAAGAGTTAAACCATCAAAATATAAGTAATAAATTGAAATGCCAATGTCTCTTTCTCAAAACAAACTAAAAATTTCACATCACCCATTTTACACTTGCTTATTTATTATTTTTTTTTGAAGTGAAAACTTCTTTAGGCGCATTTTGTGTTTTTTTTTTCTGGGCATTGAATTCAGTAAAACCGTCACGCATCACGCGTCACGCTCGGAGCCGTTACGCTAGGATATGTATGGCATGTTCCCGTATAGGTAAAGGGCTGAAATTTTCAGGGGATGCAGCCGGGAAAAACTTAAAAACTAATTTCAGGAGAACGGGAAGAGGTACGGGGTCGAAATTTTTATGATAGGTGTGCCCCAAGTGGGGCCCCCTTAGACCATACGGGGGGACCGGGGCTTTAATTTAAGGGGGGGTTATTTCGTATCGCTGCAACGAAGGCTCGGATCGAAATTCTGACAAACAATGGTAAAGTTTTCACTTCTATCGTGTGCTCTTAAGCACACACATTTTTTGTTATTTTTCCTTCTTCCCTCTCTTCTGGCCAAACGGAGGGAGGTACGGGGTCTCGTTTTCGGCCAGGATCTTCTTTTTATCCCGGCTACATCCCCTGAAAATTTCGCCCTCAACCTGTACGGGAACATGCCAGTAGAAGAGCGTGACGCGTGACGTTACATATCCGAGCGTGACGGCACGGTCTCAATCAACCCCCACAAAAAAAAAAACGCAAAACGCGCCTAAAGAAGTTTTTCTTAAATTTTAATCCTAAAAAAGCTCTGCATTTATTAACAAAATCTGGGTATACACTGAACATTCGAAAACAGCAAATTTTAATACATATTACCTTTTCATAATACCTCTCTGAAAACTATTATTTTCGACATCTCTGTAGAGCAAAGAAAGTAAGTCTTTCCGGTCCGCCCGCAAAAGTGGGGAGCGGGAAAACTTTTCCCGCTCCATATTTTAAGTGCTAAATTTGCAGTTATTTAGTCCCAAAATAAGCATTAAGTATAATAAATTGGGTTAAAATTAAACAGCGATGCAGTCTACAAAATTAATCTAGTACATTTTAACGTCAATAGTGTAATTTTAAATAAATATATTTTATAGTACTAGTGTGTTATATTACATAGTCACGCTCGGAAATGTTTAGCCTAATTTTTCCAACTTACTTACATGACATAACACATGGGTGCCATACAAAACTTATTTCAAAAAAATGTTGCTTTTTTTACTAGCAATTTATTTTAAAAGGGTTTGGATCCGAATTCACAAGTTATTAAAGCGCTTTTATGTTACTGGGGAACGTTGATGTGCGTTTTTTTTTAAATAGAAGAAACCAGATTTGAAACAGAAATGGATTAGGGAGAACCTCCACAAGAAATTATTGTTACATTGCAAATTTTACCGGAAAAATATCGTAGCGTTTACGTTAAGGCTTTAGAAGACTGGATGAATGTTAAGCACCTTAAAGGTATAAATGAAAGTGTTTTGCCTGCCTACTTTTTGTTGCATTATCGTTATGGACCAACTAGTTCAAAACTTCTTACTTTTTTGAAGAGCAAAATATCACAAGAAAAAAATCAAAAATTCTTGAACGCAATGATGTTAACAAGTTTTTGAAAAAAGCACATAACCAAAACAAGCTGATGTAATAACAGAGCCTAGTAGTGGAAGCATACAAGATCTTATCATTTCAAATCCTTAAACTGCATTTCATTCTCATTTAACATTAATGTCAATTTAAGTAAATTTAACTGTATACATTATAAACAAAACTTGTGTTATTCTTCTCTTTATATCTATATATGCATGCGAATAATGACTATAATTATTAGTGACTGGTGCATAAAACAAATAAAATAAAATACACAGCGACTATGCGAATGTCGGCGGTCTTGCAAATATAAACCAAGAATATTACGGCAATAGAACGTCAAAGCCGTCGAAAGACATATTTCCGCTTGTCCGAAGCCGTTGGCCAACAGAATGCTTCATTAGAAATCATAATACCGCCGGAAATTAGTTAACCATATTTATAATAATTGAAAACTTTACTGTGGAAACTAGCTACTTTTGGAATAAACAGATTTAACAAGTAAAGAAAAAGATGAACTTGGGAGTGTTTAAATCCTACGAATAATTTTTAAAATCCATAAACAATACTTCTAAATAAACAGTAGATAACTTCATGAAAGAGAGAACTAACCCAATATCTTTATCAATTTTATTATACTTAACTTTAAATAGTATCATAAAATCACTTAAAGAAATTCTATTTTAACATAAACTTTATTAACAGCAAAACAAATACTAAATTTGACAAGCTATAAGTTTAGTCGCAGGAAATTTCGCATAGTATCCTGCAGATTTGTCGGCGTAAGCCGCCCTAAATACGAGATTATCTACCGACGGTTTATTCGACTACATCGGCGATAGACATTTAATCAGATTGAGTAAAATAACTTACAATCATTCACTATCCACCTTTTACTCTTGTGTACGATAGAACCAGGTCTCTTCGGGAACTAGCGTTCTTAATTGAGTATTTCATTCCTAAAATAATAATTATATGTCAATATTTATAAGAATAAGAACCATAAGAGTATAAGAACCACCTGTATAACTAAAAATATTGTACAAGTATTCATAATGCAATATCATTTTCTTCATCTAGGAACAAGGCGCCTGTAAATTAAGATAATGACGGGCAGCTTTCCAAATTAGATCTATCTTGTGGGATACCATGTATACCGACATGTTTGGCGCAAAGCTACAAAATATTTACTTGCACAAAGCAGGTACCATAATGAATATCAGCGAAATTCGGAAGGCCCTAAATCACATTAAATATGTGATTCCCGCCGCCCGGCGCCCCTTTCCTTATAACCAATAATCTCTAACCAAATGGCCAAAAATTTAAACAATGGATAATCACAAAATTGTATATAGATAGACTAGTTGATTTAAGCGGTTATACAGTAAAATAATGGCATAAAAAAACTTTTAATGCCAAATATAACCTAAAAGTTTTATAGCTCCTGAATGTTTGCTGAATATATGGCTTCACGGTCCCTGTATCCTTACAAGTGTCTTTTCTAATTTTGTCCGAAGTTCTTGCTATTAACGGTTGATAGGCTTACCTTGATATATGCAGAAGAAGTCTCCCTGGTTAGCAACTCCGTTTTTATCTTCTAACTGGACCTGAGCAGTGCCCGAAACTACAGAGAACATCTGCAAGAAACACTTAGTTTAAAACATGAAAATAAATATATAAATTGACATAGATCAGCAACTTATGTACAGGGTGTCCCATTTTCGTGTGTTTTGCGGGGTTTCTCGCTTATGAGTAGAGATACAAGGATGCGGTTTCCGCAATAGTTGGC
>MU194345.1:2345-19500 GCA_016904865.1 Pissodes strobi
CGATTATCACGGTGATGAAATTTCACTTCTGCCATGGTAGTGTTGATGTTCGATATGGTGGGGAGAGTCTTGCCTTGGGGGACGTCTAGGGTAGAGTGCGAAGAAAACATTTTGGCGAGCATGTTTGCTTTTTCCTTGGCTGTAGTCGCCGTGATGCCACGTTCGTCTGTCAAAGGTGGGAGAGACGTTTCTGTAAAGTTGTTACTTACTGCCTTTGCTACCGACCAGAAATTCCTGGAGCCACTGGGGCATTGCAAAAGTTTATTCCTGATCCTTTGATTGTGTTTGTCCTTAGTTTCGTCAATAACACGGTTGCATTCGTTTCTCGCTTCGACAAAATAATTGCGATTTTCAGCGGTCTGATTTTGCTGCCAGTACTTGTAGGCTTGCTGTTTCCTACCCACAGCTCTTTCGCATCTTCTGTCGAACCAGGGCTTTCCTTTTGATGGTAACTTGATGGAATTTGGGATGTATGCTTCCATTCCTGAGGAGATTACCTGCGTGATCTTTTCGCAGCAGACTGACGAGTCGTCAGCGCCAAAGCAGACGTTGAGCCAAGGAAAATCTAGGTAGAACTCCCTTAGATCGTCCCAGTTTGCAGAATTGTAATGCCAGATTTTGCGAGGCAATGGTTGATCCTTCTGTATGAGTGGCAATTCACAAACCGTTGTAATAAGTTTGTGGTCGGAAGTACCTAATGGCGGACCAACTGTAACTGTGTACTGGTCAGGATTGGTGGTTAGAAAAAGATCCAGGAGGGCGGTGAATTCGCCCCTCTCTGAGATTCGAGTTGGTTCGTCTACAATTTGAGTAAGCCCGCAGCTGATGGCGAATGCTTCAGCCTCTCTACCTTCGTTGTCGGTCTTGTTGTGATGTTTGAGCCAGTTGGTGTTGTGGGCATTGAAGTCTCCCAGAACGATTATTTCTGAACTGGGGTGATCAACCTGTATTGAGTCAAAAGTGGTAGCTAGTGTTGAAAAAAAAGCTTTGGTAGGCTCTATCGCTCGGAGGGCGATAGAGACAACATATAAACTTAGTTAATCCCTTTGCGGTGAACTTGAGCCACATGACGTCAAGGTTGTTCGGTTCGAGTGTTTCCTCGCGGTGACATGAAAGGTCGCTTCGGACAAAAAGGCATATTCCGAACTTATGTCTAAATCGGGTATGTAAGTCGTAACCAGGATAGGGATAGTTCACTGTTGTTGTTATAGAACATACTTGTGTTTTTGTAAGGGCTAGTATGTGTGGTCTATTTGCTTGTAGATGTTGGTGTACCGAGTTTATGTTTGTATTTAGGCCTCTTATGTTGCAGAAATCAATTCCAAATTGGTTCGGTATCTTTGCTGTCTGTGAAATGCGGAATGAAGGGCTCCCAGGGCCACCCAGCGCCCGGAGATCCGAAAGGCCGGGGAGTTTACCTCCAGAATATTTTGATCCTGGAAGCACCATCATGTCCATATTATTATATTCCTACTATTTTCGTAATGTTACAGAGACAACAAGAGTAGTCCAGGGCACATCTATTAAGAATGTATAATTCTGCATACGATAAATATGGTGCTTTCTGGCTGTCGATAAATATGATGCCTGGTTTAATGGTAGTTAAGTGTTGTTTTATATGGAAGTACTGATCTATCCCAATACATCCCTTTGGATGTTATTTTCCATTGCTATACTAATGGGTGCATTTGCAACGTGATTGTGTCTTTTTATGTATTGGTTGAGACTACTTGACAGCCGTATGTGATCTACTAGATGATTTGCGACATTTAGTGATATCGCCTGCATTTGCCATCTGGAATATTCGCCTTTAAGATGTATTTTAAAAAGCGTTTTGTGGCTGCAATTTGATCCTGAAGGAGCATATGCTCGTGAAAAAATATTCTATCTCAAGGGACAGCTATTTTTCATTTATGTGACGTAAATGGCTGTTTTGAGGGTTAACCGTTATCTCTTATTGCTACATATTCGTTACATATTTGTTGTTAATCGAGTATGTTTATTTTAAGCAATAGTTTCAGCTTAAATCCACGAGCCACGCCATCCAGCAGAATACTTTTCACAGCCTCGCATCTAACAAATATCTTATACTCATATTTTATTTTGTGCTAAGTTTAAGGCGAAAGTATTGCTCAGGGCCAATTTAATTTTGTCGAGTGGTTCTGTCTTCGCAATCCTTTATCCATTACTCATAATGCATGTTTATTGCTATTTTCGTAATGTACTAAACCCGTAACAAGCATTTGTTTGTTTCAGATTTAAATCAAGATTATTTAGACATTCCATTTGGTAGATCACCCGGAACTCCCGGTCTTCACGGGTCAAATCAGAGGACGAAACGTATGAGAACGTCCTTCAAACATCATCAACTAAGAACGATGAAGTCCTATTTTGCTATTAATCACAATCCAGATGCTAAGGATTTGAAGCAACTCTCCCAGAAAACCGGTTTACCTAAAAGAGTTTTACAGGTAAGTAATTTTTTATTATTCATAAAAAAGTTTTGCTAAATAAGGCTTTTTAACACATACCAGTAACTCAGCCGTTTGTAGGTTTATTCTTTTTAAAGGCGTGGGTTAAATTTTTACTGCAAGAAATTTATTAGAAATTCTATCTGTCTGAAAATCGGATAATAAAATTTTGAAAAAATACCCTGTGAAAAAGCGTAAAAAAATTAGAATGAGATTGAATTATAGCCTAAATACAGTTTCCAAAATAAACACCAGGAATACAAAAATCCAGTTTATTAAGGAACTGCGTATGCATAACAATGTACCTTTCCCGAATTAAGGAAATACTATCGACTGACGGTTACTGTTTTTTCAAAATGCGATTGCAATACGTTTTTCCTATTAAAGTTAGCAAGTAAAGATTTTATTTAAAAACAAACCTAGCACCGGAGAGTCGTATTTGCAATGCCCGGCTCCGGTAGTGGATTCGTAGAGCGCCACCAGTTCTTCCCAACTAAACTGGAAAAGCTCCGCTGCGCTGGTCTTGTACGGGGTTGCTAGGCACGCTTATCAAACAAAGGAACTCAATCCTAACTTAACAAGAAAACACAATCTAACATTTAAGGAACAATCTATTTGCTACTAGGTTTTTTTAAACACAGCAACAATACTACAGTGAGAATTTTTCTTAAAAGGTTAAGGCAAAGGAATGTCGAAAGTCGAAAGACTATTAAGTAATTAATAACTAGGGTACAATGTGAAGATTGTTCGGAGACCAATTCTGTTGTTACTCGGTACTGTACGCCTTACAACTAAATGCTCTAAACACTACAATCCGAAGTGATCACTTTGATTTACCTAAGCTTATTACATATATGTATGCGTGCGCTAGTAGCTACACCAATTATAAATATAGCAATAATAGTAGGTACTGGCCACAATAATTAAATCAATTGACCCGATAAATGAATAAATAAATGAAGAATAAAATTAGAATAAAATTATTGAAAGCTATCTTAATGCTTGGCGGTCAATGCTTGATTTATATTTAAATATTAGAAATAATTATTAATCGGCCAGAAAAATAAATGATTCAACGAAACTTGGCTCTTTTAGGCACAATCTATAGCGCAAAATTTATAATAATTAAAAACGAAAAAAAGAGAAGATAATAGTAAAGATAAGCGCTTCTGTACGATGCCTCTTAGATCCGGTCTTCGAGCTCAGTGTGGAGGTAGGAAGTACCTCTGGTGAAGGCGCCAGGCACCTGTAGGTACTGCTATAGCACTGGCCCCGAGGGTAGAACTATACTCGGCGCGCCGAACAGATTCACCAAACACGAAAAACACGGATACAATAATTTTTCATATTTTATGATTCCATTGATTCCAAACATAGGAACTTTCATTAACACACTCTATTTTTATTTTTTGTATTATGGATAAGAAAAATCGAAATGAAAAATAAAACATTGGGTCGATTCAATCATAAAATAAGACGAATTGTTTCCGCGATTGGTGAATCTGTTCGGCGCGTCGAGTATAGCAGAGGACTCGGCGATAAAATTGACCAGGAGATCTGTAGCCCGGGGATAGGACTAGCCCGGAGATAGAACTGGCCCGGAGAATGAACTGGCCCCGAGATAGAACCCTGTAATAACCCAATACAAATTAGACGAAGCCTTTTATTTTAATGAAAAAAACTATGGCCCCCCTTGCATAAATATATTTTTTTATAAAACAAATCCCCCAAAAATTATCAATAGATTTTCAATGACCATCAACAAATAAAAGAAATACTAAAGTACAGACAACTTAAATATAAGAAAAGATAGATATGAATCACCCCTAAAAAATATAAACTTCCCCATATGATCAGAACTAAAATCACATTTAAATAAAAATTCAGATGATAAAATGGAACAGATAGAATAACTCATGGAATGCAAGGCAAATGGTGGGCAATGTACAAAAAAAGGTTAACACAGATAAGGTAATTAAATCGATAAATTAGACAAAAAACTGTAGTAATAATTACCTCGCTTATGTTGGAGGGTTGCTGGAGAATCGACGTTCTCGATCTTATACGACGAACTCGGAAAGCCTCTAGAAATAAGGGAAAAGAGCTATTAGCATCATGGCGTCCACGATTTTACAAGTAATAGAAAAAAAATATTTCCAGAAAAAAAGCTTACCTAATGCAGTATTCAAGTCCCGCTAAATCGGTCGTGTCAAAACACAAACTAGAAACTCCACAATATCCCCAAGAAGGGTAGTATAAAATACGAGGGGTAAACCGCTGAGCAAAATCTGAACACCAGACATCCCCCTATTGAAACACATCTCCAGACATCCTCAAGACTTCCCTGGACATCCCAGGACATCCTAGACATCCCCGGACATACCCAGGCCTTCCTCGGACGTCACTGGATAGCCTCGAAAATCCTTGCACATCCCCGGACATCCCTGGACATCCCTTCTTCCAGTACATATCATTTTGTAGACAATTGGCCTTTTATAACAAAGGTATTAGTCATTCTTACCAATGTAACAGGTTAGCAAACCCTACGATGTTCAAGTTAATAAGGCTATAAGATTAGATTAGGTATGACAGTCATCAATACTATTGGTAAATAAAGATTGTCAATGAGTATCTTACCTAAAAATCGATGACGAAATACAACTACAACTACAAAAACAAACGAATCAAATAAAAAGCATTTCAACTTATGAAAACAGAATATTCTAAAGCATACAAAAATAAAGACTATAATAAAATGAGAGAACAAGAGATTAGTGATTCTTAAAAAAGTTAAGTAATTCTTTTCAAATAAAAGAATATAATAATTTTTCATACATAATTTATTATGAAAACGGTCTATTATAAAACGAGAAACAAGAAGAAAAAACTCAAATAATTATCTCCAAACGACTAATTTATAAAAAAGAAGGATTCTAATTTCCAAAACACATTACATTACTGAAAAAAAAAACACAAAATTAAACGGTCTATAATAAAACGAGGAAAAAATAGATCAAGAATTCTTAGCACTAACACATAGAAGTTAAATTAAATTAAAATTAATGTTTGGAATTTTTTCAGTCTTGATTTAAAGATGGTTTTAGTTCGATTTGTTGAGTAATTCGAGTTTAAATTTTAAATTTTAAATATTTGTCTTTTATGTTATTTTAAACAGGTTCCTCAAACTGGTAGTTGTCTGAATCTGAGGACTGGTTTAGTTGTTCTGATGCTTTTAAAGTTAGAGGTCCAGTAAATATATAGATCCTCTCAACATCTGCAACATCTAGATTTTTTGGCCATGAGAATTTATTACTGAGTTTATTACCTTTTCTAATATGCCTTAACAATTTTACATTAAATATATTGGCATTTGTTTTCTTCTGAATACGCCCAATATACCACCTTTCTTCATAAAAACTCCATAAAATTGTCCTATTTCTACAGAAATATTTTGAGCGTCAAATGCTTCGCAAGACTCACTGGCAAAATTATCGAGGATATTACTATTAATATGCTCGGCCGAGTGCTTCTCATCTTTTTTAATTTTATCTTCTAATTCTTTTTCAAAACACTCTTCCTCTCCCTTTTTAAACGACTTATGCTGCTCATCTTTTTAAGTTCGTTCTTCTAATTCGTTTTCAAAACTCTCTTCCTCGTGTTCTTCGTGTGACTCTGAATCGATCAAAACTAATTCTTTCTTGGCATCTTTCCAATTACCAACAAAGAGCTGATTTTTTAATAACAGTCGATTTTTATCCTACGGTTACTTTGATAAATCGCCCAGTTTCAGAGGAAGTTTCATTTCCGCCCTTAGAAAAAGTTATGAGTGCCAAGCCATCACCAATTCCTAATAAAGTGAAAGATGAATCAGAGGGAGGTATATATTTTAAATTCCATAAATCCTTCCTGCTTTATGTCGTCTCCAAGCAAAGGTAAATCGAATCAACATTCTAACTGTATTTTCATGTGTGTTTTCATTTTCACTAATATCGCACTGTATATCCGATTCATCCTTGACTTTCTCACCTAAAAACTTCGATCTAGGAAGCAAAGGAAACAAATTCGAGCTGTTCGGTTCAATTTCTATTCCTAAATGGTTTGCGTCCTGCAGTGCTTTATTCAAAGCTCGTTTCGCAATTGTTTCAATGCGTTCTTTAGGAAGTTCATTGATCGAGGTATACTCTGCCTCCGTAGGTTTCTGACTATTTTTCTTCACTTCCCTTGAAAATACAACATATTTCTTAATATCATTTAGTACGTTATTTATTGCTTGAATTCGATCTAGTCGTTGTATGATGCTAAAATTTACTTTGGTCGAGCTCGTTGAGGTCAATAGCTCTCGTACTTCTGAATGTCTTCTCACAAACCTGGCTACTAAAAAGCTAGGAAAGAAACATATCTTCAGTAATACTTTCATTCACTTGAATGGTATTGATAATATTTATTAAAACGTGAGCGTTTAATGCAATGGATAAATATGTATTAGATGTTATAAAGTTACTACCTAGATTATAATCACTATACCAAATATTGTACACTCGTTCTTCAAGATTCATATTTGTTTTGATGAAAGGTATCACAGCGAAATTCATGACTTTCAAGAAAAAGTCATACCATTGCTTTCTGGAATATTGTGTAGCAGATTAATTACAGTTTATAACTTATTTTTTCGACAGCTTTATAGTTCGCCTTGTCGTAGGGTTTGAGATATGAAGGGATCAACAAATGTTTATCTTTGAAAACAGTATTCATTAATTCCAACAAATGATTTGCTGTTGCAAAATAGTTTCCTACAGGCAGTAGCACATACGCTGATGGAGCTGATGTTCTTTAATAAAAAAAAAACAAAGGAAATATCCCCTGTTACCTTAGAAGGAGCCACCATTTTTTCATTTGACATCCCCAGATCTCCTGGGACATTCACGGACATCTCTTGGACATCCCCGGACATCTCCGGACATCCCTTGGATATCCTCGGAAATCCCCGGACATCCACCGAAATCCTGGGATATCCCCGGACATCCTTTGGACATCCTCAAGCTTGTACACCAGACATCCCCAGCGGTTTACCCCTCGATAAAATGCAATGCTAAAGCAAGAGCAAAAACCTTTCTTTATCACCAAAGGGTATTTCTAGAAGAAGTCTCTATTCGTTTCAGCCAATTCGCCTTTCCACTACCACGAGATTAGAAAAAAAGGACGTCGGCGTCGAATCAAGAAGAAAAAATTGTAGGGCCGAGAAATTCCGTATCGAATTCTAACCATTCGATATGGGGAATAGTTCTAAGATAATAAACGACTTAGTCCTCGTTTATTATGGTGGTAAAACGACGGCGGGGGCCACAATTAATGAGCTGAAATTAGATTATTCAAGAAATACTAGAAAATGTTCCCAAACGAAATGATAAACTTTTAAAAATTTAAATCTACAGCAGCAATTATGGGAAATAGCCCATTCCTACTACCCAGTGCTACCAACAGTACCAACCGAATATTGCTAGTATTGCAGCAGGTCGCGTGGAAAGATAAATATAAATATCTGAAACCAGCCAGAGGTCCCAAAAAGTTTTATCAGAAGTTATCAAAAGTTATGAAATATTTAAACCGAAAATAAAAGATGAATTTGACGGATCTAGTGAAGCTTAAAAGCAGGTTTTATTAACACAATTCTTAAAAATATAGAACGGTTTGCTGGCCGTTCTACGGTAACCTAATATAAATTAAGCAAAGTTATACTAATAACAAAATATCCTATTTTAGTGATTTGATCAAACCTAAGGGTCTGTGGTTCGCTTATCAACTAAAATAAATACAGTCACAAAGTGCCTAAGGGCGACATAAGAGAAAGGGATGATCAAAACAGCTACTCAAGACCACAACAGTGTTATAAAAGCTAATACAAATAAGTAATTAACGTATATGTATAATAAAATTAATTTACATTAATAAATGCGGCGACCTTAAGCTTATTGACAACAAATCGAATCAAAAAGTTTAGAATTAATTAACCGAAGAGTATTGACCTATTTTCAATAATTCTTACCGCAAAATACAGCATCTTTTTTTGGTAAATGCAGCATATAAAATGAAATTTAAAAATATTTTACACTGGCCAAATCAGACTGTTACACGATAGAAAATCACTGCCGCTGACATCAGTATCGTTATGGTAAACAGTATTCCACTTGTCTCTTAACTATCTGAACCTAATCCAAATCCCAGACTAATCTTATTTTAAATTTGCATCTATTGACATTGATCTATTTGTATCTATCTAGCGTATCTAACGTCTAATTGTAGTAAATCAAATATTCGGATTATTGTTATTATTTTATTAAACAAAGCTAAGAATTTATATGAAGTTTTCGGCCCAAAGTACTTTTGAATCATCATCTGTTAAGTACGGGCTGAATGTATTGATCACGAGGCAATTATATTTTAGAACCAAATAGAAATTACACTTGGCAACGCCTACCACCGCCGTGCTAAGCCAACCTATATAATCATAATTTAAGAAATAGTGTTATGTTGATGTTTCCTTCATAAATATTATATTATCCCAAGTCCCAAAAACAGTTTTACATGCAAATTTTAAGAAAAGACGCTTTATTATGTTATTACTAACCTTCGGCGACCATACCTTAGGACAAAGTGTACTGGAATTGTGTTTATTAGCAAAAGTGTACCTTTCTTTATTTTGAATTTATTTTGCGAAAATGTGCTTCATCGGCAATTTTTTTTTGCGTTAATTTGACCTATTTTATATATTCTTTCCATACAACCCAAAAAAAAACTTCAAAATCGACAGTGCTTATATGAAACCAGAATCCACGAACTCTCAAAGCGGGCAAACATTTCAGCTAAAAAAATTGGCTTGGACGCATATTCGGATGTAACAGGCAAGATGTCCATTCGGCTATGCGGAATGTTTCTTCATAATATGTGACGTGCACGATAGCATTTAGTCGGATGTCGTGACTGTTACATAGAATCAACAAATATCTAAGTCCTTAATTATTTAAACACTTCAAGCATGGCCCTCCGCTCGCTTCGCTCGCTACGGGGGCTCAACAAACAGATCAGATCTCGTACGTCCGATACCTACGAATAAGCGTTGGACATCTTGCCTGTTACATCCGAATATGCGGCCTGGACATCACAAAATTTAAATTCACTAATCATTCCCATCGGGTCACTACCGTAACGCAGTTAGCAAAAACCGGAGTAAATGAAAATCAGTTAACAAAAATTACGGGTCATGGCAATGTAAATTCAATAAAACCTTACTACTTACAAATGAACAAAGACTTTCACGAAGAGTTGATAAAGAATATGAGAGAAAATATGTATTTGAACGAGTTCAATGTTTCTTCAGTTTCAACATCGGCCTCAAGTAGCGCTGTTTCCAGTCAAAGTTCATCATAATAATTGTGTGTTTCATTGTCCAACTTTAATAACTAGTTTTAATAAAATTATATGATTTTTAATTTAATATATATTATTTGTCGTTTAAATTAAAAACAAAAATAACTGTAGGTGTACTATTTTTGGCAAATAAAATTTCGGTCGTAATTTTTTAAGAGGTGTATGGACGAGGGGGATTTCAGTAGTGAATTTGTGTACACTAAAATACCACTTTTGACAGAAATTACCACAAATTACCAGTAATTACCTCAAAATTACCACTCATTTCCTCTATTACCCCTAATTTCCTCAAGAATTACCACTCAATACCACTTAAATTACCACTAATTTCCACTAATTTCCACTAATTACCACTTAAATTACCACTGAAATTCTCACCAAATACCACGAATTAGAGTTAGTTCCAAATTATGCACTTGGCTTAAAACTAAATGGTATGTTGCTAATATAATAGTAATAAGTCTGGACACGTACCGGCCGCAACTATTTGTTGTGCAACGTTGCGATATTTATTTATTGCGCAACGAAATGTTGCAATGAAAAGTCGATACATTTTCCCATGCAACACTTGGGTTGCAACAAATAATTATCACAGTACATAATCATAGTCCTGCATCGTGCTATGATCACTGTAATCATCACTATTACAGTTAGAAGGAGGTCCGAATGAACAACCCGAGAGAGAGTTCAAAATAGTCGATTGTGATTCTTTTTGTTTATCAAGAAATGAATTTAAAGGTTCCATCACCTTTTCTTTAAACTTACGTTGACTTTTAGCGTCTAGTTTGTTAACATCCGGGACTAGACTCTTAAAGAAAGTTAAAGTGGGGTCGTCCAATTCTGAACCTTGGCTCTGAGCTTGAGCAGTGACTGTCTTGAGCTATTCAACCATAGGGCCTGCGATCACTTCGGCAGCAGAAGGTTTTTTATTCTTTTTTCTTTCCATCGATGGCTTTGCAGTTGCAGTATCATCCTGTCGTTCAATGGTACCTATTTGTGACTGAGATTTTCCTCATTTTCCAAATTATCTTGTGTTTCTTCATTATTTACGACACCATGAGACGTCGAAGGAATAGATGTATTTGGTGCCGAGAGATTACTTAGCATTTCCCGTTGTTGTCCAGCCTAGGTTGCCAAAAACGACATTGCATGAGCCAAATACCATTTTTTCTTCTTAGCAGCAGACCCGGTAGCCCCTCGAATGTTGCGAATAAATTGACGACTCCTCTTCGGCGGCGCAACATCGCCCTCTTGTTGCGACACGATGCGAAACATTGCATGGCACCGTTGCACGCGGTGCGCGCCTATTCCATCTGATTCCAAATGAAATTTGGAGCCTGCAACGTTGCGCAATGTTACGAAACGTTGGGCAACAAAAAGTTGCCGCCGGTGCGTTTCCACACTAAGTGTGGACACGCACCGGCCGCAACTATTTGTTGTGCAAAGTTGCGATACTTTTTTGTTGCGCAATGAAATGTTGCAATGAAAAGTCGATACATTTTCACATGCAACATTTGGGTCGCAACAAGTAATTATCTCAGTACATAATCATCGTCCGTAGTGACGACAGTTTTTTGGTCAGATTTAGAAGATCCCCCAAACTCTTCACAGATTTTGAACCGACAAAATGGATAGGCAAGCAGAGACGACTATTTTATTGTGGCAATTTTTAGAGCTGTTAGATGAACAAAATCAAAAGGGAAATAGATTTTGGGTTCACCCGATGAACCAAAAAAGGAATATTGCTGATTTCATTTAGTGCTGGCAAAAACCGTGAAAAGTTGAAACCGGTTATTCGGTTTTCTTAAAAACCGGTTTCGGATAAAACCGGGTATTCGAATAATAGTGAAAACCGGGTATCCGGATAACCGGTTAATCGGCTAGCCGGTTAATCCGATAACCGGTTAATCGGTTAATACACAGTCATCATAGGCTAAACATAATTTATAATTTGTTCTTAAGCATACTTCCATTAGTTCAGTTTCCCTGCCGATTAGGGCACAATCATTAAATTCTAGTGAACCAAATGTATTCCAGTTTTTGGTCGTTATTGAAATAAACCCCAAGGTAATAATTAAATTAAAAATATTGTTTATTACAAATTACAATCGATATAAATTCTGAGCAGAAAAAATATTACAATTTTTTAAAACTTAAATAAATATAAAGGTATTCTATTAAAGGTAGATATTATTTTTCAATCGCCCTCTAAAAGCATTTCCAAATATAATCACCGTCCAGTAGGTATGTGGTATGTTACCATTCCAAATACCCAGTTTTTACTTTACTTTTTATCTTTTTTACCATTACTTGAGAACCCGGTGGCCCAGTGCCATGTAACTAGATAATCGAATAATCGATTAATCGGTTAGCCGAGAAACCGGTTATTCGATTAACCGGTTAAACGAGAAATCGCGTAATCGGTTAACCGAGTATCCGGTTAACCGGTTTCGGTTTTTTGAAAAACCGCGGATTATCCGAAACCGGTTAACCGACTATCCGAAAAACCGTCTTCGGTTGCCAGCACTAATTTCATTCGTGAGTTAAGAAATGATCCCGAAAAATTTTACAACTATTGCCGAATGAGTATGGAAACTTTTGACGAGCTTTTGAATCTAGTTGAAGACAGGATAAAGAAGCAGAATACAAATTACAGAAGGTGTATTTCAGCCGAAGAAAGATTAATCATAACACTGAGGTAAGTTTCTTTTATTTATTGTTGACATTCTTTTCTACAGAATATTTAAATTTAAAAAATATAGGTAGCTTTACTTTTGAACTGCCTCATAGAGGAAAATATTGTCGCGAGCGCGAATACGAGTCATAGCCCATCACCGAGTCATTTCGTTGTGACTGCTGGCATTGTTGTGAATGGTCCTCTTGAATAAATTGCTGTTCCGAACTAGGAGGTCCTGTGGAAACTGTTCTCGTATTAGATGATGCGGAGTACATTGCGCTATGATCACTGTAATCACTATTACAGTTAGAAGGAGGTCCGAATGAATAACCCGAGAGAGGGTTTAAAATAGTCGACTGTGATTCTTCCTGCTTATCAAGAAATGAGTTCAAAAGTTCCATCACCTTTACTTTAAAATTACGTTGGCTTCTAGCGTCTAGTTTATTAACATCAGGGACTAGACTCTTAAAGAAAGTTAAAGTTGGGTCGTCCGGTTCGGGACCTTGGCTCTGAGCGTGAGCAGTGACTGTCCTGAGATATTCAACCATAGGGCCTGCGACCACTTCGGCAGCAGATGGTTTCTTATTCTCTTTCCTTTCAATCGATGACTTTGCAGTTGCAGTATCGTCCTGTCGTTCAATACTACTTATTTGTGACTGAGACTCGACCTCATCCAACGGTAATCCGTTATTTTCCTCATTTTCCAAATTATCTTGTGTTTCTTCATTATCTATGACATCATGAGACGTCGAAGGAAGAGATATATTTGGTGCTGAGAGATTACTTATCATGTTTCGTTATGGCCCAGCATAAGTTGACAAAAACGACATTGCATCAGCCAAATACCATTTTTTCTTCTTAGCAGCAGATCCGCTAGGCGCGTTTCTCAGCTCTCGAAGGTATCGCGTGTACGCTGTCCTCAAAGAATGCCATTTGGATTTACAGGCAGCAACTGAAAAAAGAAAAAAAAATAACGCCTATCTCAAAACACAGTGGAAAATAGCGATGTTCATGAATCGGTTTGTGTGAAAATTCTGAATTTTTTAAACTTTTCCAGGCATTAGTGCCAACATAATAATAATAGTTTTCAAAATATTTGCTAATTTTTATTTTTCTTTATTTCAGATTTGTTGCCACGGGGGATTGTTTTAAATACATCCACTACAATATGCGTATTGGTGCAACGACAGCACGAGAAATAATAAGTGAAACTTGCTCAGCTATATGGGAAGTACTTTCTCCAATATATTTAATGACCAGCCCGACTCCAGAAAAATGGCAAAAAGTTGCCGATCAGTTTGAGGATTTATGGAATTATCCTAATGTTTGTGGCTGCGTGGACGGTAAACACATTCGCATTCAAAAGCCGTACCATAAAGGATCTTCTTTTTATAATTATAAAAATTATCACTCAATAGTACTACAAGCAGTTATGGATGCGGCCGGTAATTTTTTAATTATAGACGTAGGAGAAGCGGGCAGACATAGTGATGGAGGTGTGTTTACTGCTTCTAATTTCGGCAGAAATTTTATCGAACAAACATTGAACTTGCCACAGCCCCGAAGACTAGATCGTGAAAACGAAACTCTATTTCCCTACGTATTTTTAGGAGATGAAGCTTATTCACTAAATAGAAATTTTATGAAACCTTTTGCTCATGCATCACTGACGTCAGACAAAAGAAAAATATATAATTATCGACATTCTAGAGCTCGTCGAATAGTCGAATGCGCATTCGGAATGATGTCAAAAAAATTCCGTATATTCGAACGACCAATGTTAGTTCATCCAGATTTTGCAAAGTCGATAACTTCAGCTTGCTGTGTTTTGCACAATATGATTAGAAAGAAGGAGGGGACAGTTGCAGATGTACACGATGAAATGATAAATCTTCAAGAATGTGACCTTCAGAGGGAGATGACGAGAGCGAGGGCCTCCCGAGCTGCCTACCAAGTACGAGAAAATTTTGCCGATTATTTCATTTCACCTGCTGGTTCGGTATCATGGCAAGAACGTATGGCACTTTGACCTAATATTATTATAGACATAATAATTAGATTAATTTGACCAATATAATATTTAAATTATAATTAAATAATAATTAATTTTGGAACGCAAAAGTATAACATTTTATATAATATTATGCTCGATATTATGTATTTACATACCTGGAACATTTAATTCATTTGCAATTTCGGACCAAATATTGTTGATAATATCTTGGTTGTGATGTTCTTTCAAGTTATAATTGTATATAGCTGGCCGAGCCTCGACCAGCACTAACAATCGATCCGCGTCAATCGGTTCGTCGATATGGATAGACTTCTCCTTCTTCTTTCTCTCCATTTTATGACCCTTGTTCTTGAAAAGCGTGAAAAATGTACTTAGCCTCACGAATGTTGCGAAGAAACTGACGACTCCTCTTCGGCGGCGCAACATCGCCCTCTCGTTGCGAAACCACAAGAATAAATAACAACCAGAAGGCTGACTCTCCTTGAAAGCCGTGACGTTTCACAAATTTGGACGCCATTTACTAGCGGTAGAACACAGAGGCGTATTTAATAATTTCCGGTTGCGTTTATTCAGAGACGTATTATTATGTTTTTAATTTTAAAGCATATCATGTAGCATTTATTAATATTACTCGACAGTCAATGGAAGTGTATAGATGGAGTATTTGGTTTCAAAACTAAGAAGTACAAAAGGAAGTAATGAAAAAAATAATAAGCTATGCTAAAGCTGGCTTTATAGATTGACATAACATTACAATAAATGGTCGGTTTATAAATGGGCTTGGAATATGTTGCGCCTAAGCCGTAAAGCGAAAATACTCCCTTACAAACTCTATAATTTTGTTTTAAATTTTTTCAAGAAGTGTATTATAGAGTCTTATGTATATTAATTTATAAATCCTTACCATTCTCATAATAAATAAAAAGCATACAAAAAGCCAAAACAACAAATTTTATTGGATGCAGCATATGTCATCTATCAAAAGATAAATTCAATAATTATAAATCTGTGTTTTCATTGGTCGAACATGAGCACATAGCATAAGAAGTTAAAAGTTGGTGAACTTCTTATGTCGAGCTTATGTTGTGTCTTATGTTATCTCTATCTATAAATAGCCTGCCTGACTTAAATTTGAATGTTTAACTTTTTATGCTTATGCTATGCTTATGTTATGTCAATCTATAAATCCAGCTTAAGAATACATACTTATTCATGTCTCCATATAATTAGTTTGTTTTTATTTGACGTTTTAAAATTCATGTTTATCTTTTTTAAACTATAATATAATTTCATACGCAGATACAAATTTATTACGTATTCTATATATAGGAGAAGTAGTACATGGATATTTAAAATTAATAAGTTTACATTTATTATACATTTCTTCAATAAAATGTGATGTGCCATATTTTTTAAAACATTTACCAAATAGAAATTCTAATGAAGAAATGAAAGATACAAAATTGTCATGTGGCATCTGAAGATTTCCAAAAATATCTAAATTTCTATTTTCATAAGCAAGTAAATGGCAAAATATCGATGTATCATCCAACTCACTGTGTGCTTTTACATATATCTTCTATTTGTCACATAAATGTTTACCTCAACATTTTTTAATTAAATAACCACAAACATATCGTAGTACATTTTGCTGTAAAATATCATTTAGTATAGTCTGTTCTAATGGCAAGAGGTTTTTTTTTCTTGCAGCTGGTCCTTTGGAAACGTGAAAAAACTAAGTTCTGGGGTAACGTAACTACGGCTTTTGCACTTCCTTCTTCCTTGAGGCACAAACTGAAGCAACGCTGTTTGAAGTCGCCATTTCTAAGTTGAAAATAAATGGCACATCCAAAAGTCAATGAAAATAACAACAAACACCAAGTCAATAAAAATAACAAATCACGAACAGCTACTGTTCTAGGAAAAACGCAAAATAAGACTGAACTATGAACGCCAATGTGTTGGCAGGTTCTACCGCTATTTTTAGGTTAGGTGTTATTTCCCGCGCAAACGCTGACTTAACCTTCTGGTTGTTATTTATTCTTGTGGCGAAACGATGCGAAACGTTGCATGGCACCGTTGCACGCGGTGCGCGCCTGTTCCATCTGATTCCAAAGGAAATTTGGAGCTTGCAACGTTGCGCAATGTTGCGAAACGTTGCGCAACAAAAAGTTGCTGCTGGTGCGTTTCCACACTAACACGATGTAATTTTTTTATGAGATTTTAGCGTTTCAAAAATACGATTGTGTTTGAGCTGTATAGGTGTTATTCGAGATATTATTTAAGCGACCTTGGTTCTATTAAATATGTAGCGATAAGTAAGTAAAGCAAACTTGTTAACTATGCTATTTTTTATTACGGTATTCTTCGAAACCTATAACAAAAATAACACCAACAAAATTATTCTTTATAACATTCTTTTACAATACAACTTCTTAAAATAAAACTTTAAGAAGAATATTATTTTATAATGACAACATGTCATTTTACAAATTCTGGAATATGATGTTCAAAACGCATGTTTTGAAAAATTATTTTAACTTTAGTTTTAATGACCTAATCTAAAAA
>JAEQML010066979.1:0-19499 GCA_016904865.1 Pissodes strobi
GAAGCTGCGAAGAGAAAGTCTCGTGATAAACAGAGTTCCGAAATATTAACAGCGACACCAATTCAATCAGACACATGAATTGGAGGTAATTGAGGGAAAAAGAAAAGCAGCAGCAGGCGAGAAAGCTGTAAAGGCAACAAGAACAAAAAGAAAAAGTTGGAAATGAAAAAATCAAAGCTATAGGAAACTAGCGATGAATCTGACCTAAGCACTGATCTTTGTAACGACGACGAGCAAGATGATTTAGATCTTTTTGAGAATTTTGCTAACGCTGACAGGCCTAAAGAGTCTACCGAAGAATGTGGCATTTGCAATGAGTTCGTTCATAAGCGAGAATTATGGTATCGGTGCGTCAACTGTTCAATTTGGAATCATGCAGTGTGCAGTGGTGCTGACCGAGCTGACATATATATTTGTGACTATTACACTGCTATTTAAATACAAAATAAACTTATTTACTTACTAAATATTGTTAATAAACAGAGTTTTTAATTCTTTTTTATATACCTCAATTTTACCTTTATTTTCAACTTAGATTATCACCTTAGTTACCTTATTATGCACACAATTTCCCACCATCCACGTACTATTACCCCCGTGGGGTGGGAAATGGTGCGCTATGTATTTATTGTTCTTTTTGCTTTGCTACTTAGGTGAACTTGTTATATTTATGTAAGTATCAGTATCGTATGACCTACACTCTAGGCATAAAAGCACACTGTCCACTGTGCCTAGGTGGGCACAATTCCTCCACTCTCCTCTAATAGGTTTAAAGAAGTGGATTATCCCCCCAGCGATTAGGTAGGTGTACTTAAAAATTTATTAAAGATCCAGTAGCTTTTATAAATCATTTTCCAATTTATTCGCTGACTCAGGAGGTGTGAGCATGACCAAATATTTGGATTTTGACTAAAACATTTTTAGTCTATAACAGCCATTGTATCTGACTAAACAAACAGGCTAATTCTTTGAACAATTATGAATACGTGTAAAACCCCTTTTTACTCCCAAGACTCCTTTAAGATTATTCTTATAAGAATAATTACTATAACGGTTAGTTTTTCTAATACCAAATAAGATGGCTGCTTATTTTAAACATCCTTATGGTTTTTATAGGGCGGTTATTGGACATTTCCTTTTTAAGATTTAAATTAAAATTTATAATTTGTTTTTAATTTAATATTATAAATTAGCACTTTTAGATTCTCATACTATCTCGTATACCTAAATAAATGTATACACTCTGGAACTTAAAAAAATACCCATTCAGTATTCCACTCCGTAATTATTAAAGTTTCGTAGAATCAAGTCCAGTTCAAACGTCACTACTCCCATAGCCTCTGTAGACAACCTATATCTCTTTTCAGGAGAGAAAATTAAATCGGGATACTTGATTTGTGAGCCTCCACCCAGAAAATATTGGACAAAGCGGTCTCTAAGAGTTCCTACGGGTCGCCATGTATAGCAATCCAATGTATGACGTCCTGGGCTGGTGGGTACGGTTACTAAACCATAGCCAAACAAATGGGCCCTGCCTAACCAATCTAAGTGATAGACTTCTAAATATACCTTTGGCCAGCCTATAAAATACGAAATAGTAAATTCGTGTCCCACATCGCTTGTTATAATAATTTTGAACTATGCAAATTTCACATTTTGGCTTTAGTGTCCTACCTTGAATGCCAGCAGTGGCTAAGTGTATGTCAATTGGGTAAGACCAGTTACAAGTTTCTGTAAACTGCGACGAAGCAACTTGAGTTTGGCCTTCTCGCTTGCCTTCTATCACTTTCCAGTTTTTGCCTGAAAAATATAATAATAAGTATTAATTTTTTTACGGGCTCTGCTATTAGATGATCAGCGGTAAACAATATCGCAACGAATTATCCCACTTATTAATTCAAATATATGAAATAAACTGTCCTTATTTTCAGATAGTTTGAAGTCTAGCTGTTAGTATGTAGTATTGAGCACTTTGAAGATAAAGAGAACTAAATTCAAAATTGGTACTAATAATATTGTACAGGCCCTGTCTAAGTAATATCAAAGAAAATTATATCACGCTTTACCAAGCCAATATTACCATATTGATAAACGTTTAATCAAATTATAGAAACTTTTGATTATTTACCTTATAGTTCGTATGTCCAAATAATATTGAAACAAAGTTTTAATAAAAATTTCCTCTCAAATTCATGTAACATAAATGAAATAATTAGGTACTCTTATCCGATGTAGCTTGGTTAGTCACTATTGATATTGTTACGTTTTTCCCGTAGGTTCTGAAGGAAATTACAACTTTTACTATTTTAAACTAATACTCTCTTTATTCTCTACCACTGTATACAATCAAACACACTAAACTACTCTTATAACTTTACAACTAATAGCTCATTACAATTCAACGCTCAATGATTAACTAACTCAACACGCTTTCTGCCTGCTATTTATATACAATCTAAAATCTCTCACGAATACTCCGGAACAAGGGAGGCCACTCTATCTGATTCTCGACCAGGCGGGCACGATACACCCATGATACAATAAACGTAAGGTATGATATCGCGCAGGCGACGATTCGCCTGTGACGTCATTGCGTGCGTTGTTTGGCGCCGCGCGCCGGCCGGCATTTACAACGTGAACGAACGTGTGCTTTCCATTTGAGATTCGTATGTTTTATATTTAAATTTTGTTGGCGTTACTGTTCCTTAGACGGTGTTTGTTGGTATTTTTAATTAAAAAACGTTTAATAATGAGGTATGCTGTGGACGGATGCAAGGTGGATAACCAAGGCAAAAATTTGATAGGAATATAAGGTGTTTCACTTTTCCCAAAGACGAAATATGTGTAGTAAATGGGTTCACCTGTGTTTTCGTAAGGATAAATTTAATAAAACTTCTGCACGTATTTGCTCAAAACATTTTGAGGAAGATGCCTATGTAAAGGGTGGCCCGTTTAAGACGGACCTCTACCTTATCTCGAAGACTACGATGGTTGCAAAAAAAATTAAATACAAAAGTTGTTCCTAGTAAAACGATCTTTACTTTTTTGTATTTTTTTAATCGTTCCTTTTTTATATACAGGGTGGTCAAAGAAAGTTACACTTTTTTAAATGAAACACCCTATATTTTATTACATTTTTGGATTCTACTTAAAATTCTAAGCATATTAAATTTGATGTATGATTTTATACCTCTAGAGTTAGTAGTTTCACAGCTATAAACAGTTGAAAATCTGTACTTTGGCTTCTTTTCACATTGGTAGCAGGAAGACCAGTAAAGATGGAGTAAAATTAATTCCATATTCCTATCTTAACTTTCCAAGAGCTATCTGATGGTGCTAACTGATGGTACCTACTGAGGTACCAGATTTGGTACCAATGGTACCACCTGCCAGTGGTAGCTACCGAGGTACCAGATTTGGTACCCGTGGTACCACCTGCCAATTAGTACCGTCAGATAGCTCTTGAAAAGTTAAGATAGGAATGTGAAATTAATTTTACTCCATCTCTAATGGTCTTGCTACCATCAGGATTTGATAAATTTAACAATTTCTGAAAAAAGAAAGATGACTAAAATTATTATTTAAGAAAAAATATTATGATCGATTTCCTTTTTTTTTTGCTCTCGATTGGCCAATACTCAATAAACGTTTTTTAGATAAAAGTAAAAGTTTATTACGTTTTTCAAAAGATGCTGTTCTTAATACAACTATTTTGATCCATTCATCATAAAAGTTATGTTGAATATTAGTTTTTTTTTTTATTAAATAAATAGTATTAATATGTAATAATTAGTTTTTAATTTCACCCAGGACACAAATTGTCTTAATAAATAGAGAAAATAGGTAAAACATAATGATTATGTGCCTATAAACGTATGCATTTCAATAGCAGCTAATCACGCAATGACGTCACTGCGCGGAGCGAACGATTTTGAGACGGCTAGATATCATACCTTTCGTTTAATAGCTCTGTTCCAACTGAGCAAGAAACCGTACATGGGACGGTAATTTCCAGTGGCATAATTCGTTTATCAACATGACAGGTATTTATCACCTTCAAAAATGAAATTGACAACTAGAAATGACGGTCCCTCGTACGATTTTCTATTCGGTTGGAACAAAGCTTATGTATCATGCGATACACCTACACACGGTATGTCAGCGAGCATATACATATTCTGTTTTCTGCCTAACGTGACGTCACGTGTGTCGCAAATTTTTAGATATGCCATTAAATAACACAGGATGAAGATTATAATTTATTTTATTCGCGATTATTACTTTATTTGGCGGACAAAATAATATATTATGGGTAAAAAAAATCATATTTGTTTAGAGGATCATTGGAGTGTCAAATTCGCGGGCCGGCATAAAATAGTTGACTATCATCAGAGGTAAAAAGCATAGATTAAAATAAAAAAACAGTAGTACATATTATATAAATAAATTATATTATATTTTTGAGGTGAATACTTCTTTGGTTTCATGAGAGGGATTGGTAAAGAGTTATTCAATTTTTATGAGACTAAGTCAAATTAACCGAAAGTTGATTGGACGACTAACCCAAACTCACCAAATCAATTAAAATTGAGTATAACGTACCGGAAGCGGCTAAGATAAGTAAAATAAGTTGAGACTAAGTGAAACTAATCGAAAGTTGATTAGACGACTAACCTAAACTAACCAAATCTATTAAAATTTATTATAACGTGTCGAAACAGGCTCAAATGACTAAAATATGTTGAGACTAAGCGAAACTAACCGAAAGTTGATTAGACGACTAACCTAAACTAACCAAATATGTTAAAATTGATTATAACGTATCGGAACCGGCTCAAATAAGTAAAATAAATTGAGACTGACTAAGTGAAACTAACTGAAAGTTGATTAGACGACTAACCTAAACTAACCAAATCTATTAAAAATGATTATAACGTATCGGAAACGGCTCAAATAAGTAAAATAAGTTGAGACTAAGTGAGACTAATCGACTAACCTAAACTAACCAAATCTATTAAAATTGATTATAACGTATCGGAACCGGCTCAAATAAGTAAAATAAGTTGAGACCAAGTGAAACTAATAGACAGTTGATTAGACGACTAACCTAAACTAACCAAATCTATTAAAATTGATTATAACATATCGGAATCGGCTCAAATAAATAAAATAAGTTGAGACTAAGTGAAACTAATCGACAGTTGATTAGACGACTAACTTAAAGTAACAAAATCTATTAAAATTGTTTGTAACGTATCGGAAACGGCTCAAATAAGTAAAATAAGTTGAGACTAAGTGAAACTAATCGACAGTTGATTAGACGACTAACCAAAACTAACCTAATCCATTAAAATTGATTATAAATTATCCGAACCGGCTCAAATAAGTCAAATAAGTTGAGACTAAGCTAAACTAGCCGCGTTAAATTGGGGATTGAGTGACGAATCGATTGCAAATGTTTTTGAAGTGAATACTTCTTTGGTTGCATGAGAGTCATTTTTCAAGCCTGCATCACAACACCGTTTATGAAATTTTCGTCTCGCAAGAGAGATAAAATCGAGGATAAAATATATGATTCTCTCATACCCATTTTTCTTACGGAATTGATAAAGAAGTATTCCCTTCTATCACGTGTACTATACTATTCGCGACTTTCTTTTAACGAATTTTGAAATAAATTATACTTTATGAATAATTATTCTAATATTCTAAGTATTGCTAGACATAGTATGATATTCACATAATATCACATTGAGAGGAAAATAAAAAAACTCTACCTTACATCTATATAAGTATCTTTTTTATATACTTTATAACAATTTTCCCAAACCCTGTAGAGAAAACAGTAAAAAATTAAAATATTTTGACTTTGTTTAGTTTTAAAAATGAGGTAAAAAAGAACAAAACACAGAAAAAGTATTATTTTATTTTAAATTTTTTTGACATTAGTAAATTTTAGCATTTTACGTTCCAATCGTTTTTTAATGTTTATAAAACTAATTTTACGATTCAAATCTCGTAGTAAGGGTTCTTGATAAACACAGAAGCACCTCGTAAAGAACTTCGGTGTTAGTTAGTTTAGTCATTGTTCGCATTGATAATTTTCTAAATAAATGTTTTTCACACAGCAATCGTGCCCCATGCATATTATGGAATTCAGTCTCTAAAACCCTAGTTGCATTTAATAAATCTTCATTTGGATATAACAGATTTGCTCTGGAAATAAAACTTAACCAATCTTGTGAAAATTGGTCAATTTAATTTTCTTTCCACACCTACCTAACGCGGTTAGTTTCACTACTTAGTCTCAACCCTTTTAAGCCGGTCCCGATATGTTATAATCAATTTTAATAGAATTGGTTAGTCTTGCTCCTCGACATGGAGAAGGCGTTCGACAAGGTATGGCACGACGGGTTACTGTACAAACTCTACGTAAGCCAAAATCCAAAATATCCGGACCGTCTCTACGCACGAGTCCTCCCACTTGACGAGTCCTTGGCTTGCGCGCGCGTCACAATGTTTGCATTTGAATTTTTTTCACTTCACGCATGGCCCGCCGGTCGCTCCGCTCGCTACGGGGCCGCAACCAACAAAAGCTAACACAAGGCATGCCAAAAATTAAGAAAACATAACCTTAAAAAACATATCTTGTCACTGGAATCGAACCCGTGCCACCGTGTCACAACCATAGCATCTATCGAGTGCGCCACGACACCCGCTGAAAGCAATTCCCTGGACTAGAAAGACATCTATTTGTCAGAAATGCGTTTATGATGCTGCACAAGCCCAGGACTCCTCAGGCAGGTTTGCGAGTGTCGCTAGCCGCTCCCAAGAATAATAAACTAGAGGAGGATGGTTACATCGACCGGATTTTTTCACTGGCAACTGCTCTGTTGTGACGTAGCCACGCGACGAAGCTGGCGGGAAAGCCTTGACATACATATGGCAAAGACGTACGGGCAAGACTATTTTTCTTGTTTAGAGTTTATAAAAATGTGTTTAAACTCAAAATTTTAAATGGATAATAAAACTAAACTATATCTTATCAAATTACTGTTTTTTTTCTTCGTTAACATTAATTAGTTAAAAATTCCTTTTATTCTATTTGTACCTATATGTGCATGTTTACTGATATTCAAAATAGTAATTTTCTTCTGGCACTCAGAGTTCGACAATGTATTTCCAACTTATGGAAAATAAGATTGCATTAAGAAAGCCTTATTTTTATAATTTGTGTGTATTATCTAGTAAGCGTTACATTCATAATGCTAATAACATGGGTGCTTATGAATGAAAAATCCTTAATATACGATTCGACACTGGCTTTTCCATTGTGTAGGGATTGCTTATGACATAACATATTTATGATATTCTAACGTGATAAGCAAGGTCACAATCTAAGGAACTTAAACAATGTACAAATAAGAATTACCTTCCAGTGTATGTACGTGAACATGCCTACTTTTAAAAAATATTGTTTAAAACCTAAATAGCCAACTGTCACACGGTGTAATAACACCCTTTACAATGTTGGGTAAAATAATGTTATTCCTTCCAATTTGTTTACATTTAAAAATTATTTAAGTTGTTCCTACCTTATTTAATAAAAAAATCAATAAAAACGACACTGAAAAATACTCTGCAAAACAGGTACTTTGGTCTCTGCTTATATCCTCAATTTATGGGATTTTCTTTAGATTCAATCAAACGAAAAATATAGTAGGTATCAAGTTTCTCAATGTTCAAAGCACCAAGACACAAGAATAAATAGAAGATGCAATGACAGCAATGACGGAATGAAGGTAGTTCGTCGCGTAGCAACGTCACAGCGACGACGATGATGGATAGGGGACCGCGGGGCACGGGGCGATAGTAAGTGAACATAGGCTCTTATGGGAAGTAACAATACCTCCTACAACAGTTATAGGAGGTAGGAAGAATTGGAAATAATCAACCATCCTCTAGTTTATTACTTTATTATTCTTGAGCCGCTCCTCCCAAATATTTTTCACCATCTTATTTTTTTTTTCTGGGGGGGGGGGGGTTTATCTTGATAACATTTTGATTCGCTGTAACTTTTTTGTTTTTAAAGGTATCAAGGTAAACAAAAAAATAACTAGCAATTTTCTGACATATAAGCCTACTTTATATTTTTTGTTAAATGGAACACCCTGTATATTACTACATTTTTGGACTCTCTAGAAAAATTTAAACACATTTTGTGTATAATACCCTATACCTATCTTTAGCCGTATTCGATTCACTACTTTGAATCGATTCAGATCGCTCTAACTGAACTTTATTGAACTAATTCATGTTCGATTGTAAAAATATCACATTGCTCCCACTACCTAAAAAGTGATCCAGCTCACCTGTAAGTGAACCGCGAAAATGGACCGGGATCACTTAGATCGATTCAGTAGTTCAAGTAAAAGATGGCATTTAAATGTCAATTGTCAATCGGCTTTTTTTTTAATTGTTTTCATAATTTCATTTGACCTTGGCTCACTGAACTGAAATATCAGTTCAGTTTCAGTTCATTTTGAACTGATCTCCAGTCTCAATCGAATATATGGCTCTAACCTGTTTACCAAATATTGACAGTTGAAAGTCGGGTTCGGGCGAGGGGTAAACCCTCGGGTTCGGGTATTTTGACACTTAGACAGTCTCTAAAATCTAAACTGCACTAGATAAAAGAAAACGGTTTGCACATTCCTATCTGAAATTGTCATAAACTATCGAATGACAGTATCTTCGAATTTAACCCGCGTATAAAATTAACCGGAACTTTTAAACCTCCGGTTAAATTCAAAGTTACTATTACATACCACACGGTATGTGGTTACACTGGTTACTATATTCGTTAGCTTATGAAAACCCAAGATAGGAATGTGCAAACCGTTTTCTTTGATCTCGTGCGGTTTAGAATTTAAAGCTTGTCAAAGTGTCAAATCAAAAGGGAATCCCTTGTCAATGTTAAGATAGGTATTAGTGGAATCGATTTTCGTTACTTTTGACTACTCGTTACTATTCGTTACTTTGGTATAAAGTAATCATTTCAAATATTCGTTACTACGTTACTTTGATTACTTCGATTAGTAGGTATATTTTGGGTATTGTATGATTCGTTACTTTCTCCCTTAATATTTATCTATGGTTACTATCGTTTATCATAATGTTTACTGCAATACCTTCATCTTTATCAATCGTTATAATTTTTATTTGGCTCCTAAGAAAATTCAAAGTATTCTTGTGAAATAATGTTTAATTACGAACGTGTATGAAGTTAAGGCACTTGCTTCATATATTTGGCTATTTGGGTCATCAATAACTTTTTTCATAATAATTATGAAATAACAGAGATACATGGTACGAGGAAACAAAACATGTATGTAACGCAAACTGCAAACATGTTCATTATTACATAGTAAATAATATAAATACTTTATAATTATGAACAATTCTCATAATAATCCTAAAGTACTAGAAAACTAAACAAACACAACATATCTAGAATATAAAAAAAAATACAGGTACTCAGAGGTCATAATTACAATGTAAAAATAATATATTTTGTACATTCTTTCCCTTCAGACAACTTTTCCTCTCTGAAGTTAAGTAGTCAATTTAATATAAGGTCTAATGTCACCTTAGCTCATAAATTCGATAAGGTACCTTTCATAACCAAAATTCATTAGAACAATGGAACAGCACTGCAAATATTTCAAAGTAACGAGACGAAATACGACAAAATATGCTGCGACCACCCGACCATAGGGGTGAGTCCCATAAGTGCCGACTACCGTGTAATGTAATATGTATTCACTCTATTCAAAGTAACGAAGTAACGATAGAGTTCTCGGTTCGGTATTCGGTACTTCGGGTATTGGATAGTACCGAATATAAAGTAACGAGTAGTTACTTTTTTGACACCACTAATAGGTATAGGAATAGGATATTGAAAGAACAAAAATGTAATAATATACAGGTTGTTCCATTTAAAAAAATATAAAGTAGGCTTATATGTCAGAAAATTGTTAGTGTTTTGTTTTATCTGTAACTTGAGGTCTGTTCAATATTTTGCTCTTTTTGCCCATTCTGCACCTAATTATTGCGTCATGAGTTCATGTTCAGTTCATGAACTGGGAAGGATTTAAAAAACGCATTTTGTTCGAGTTCGAGCGGTGTTTGTCATCACTCATCTGTCACCTACCGTTTTCGTATTTTACGTTTGTTTACCTATCTCTTATAATATTGTATGTGTGATTGTTTTCTTTCTGATAAAATGGAATACGCATAGACGACATAGATCTGTTTGTATCTGAAGACGAGGATGAATACGACCCAAGTGGCGAAAATAAAGACAAGACATTTTTTGTAAGGCCTCTTTTTCAAGCCAAAACAGAGGATAACCAAAACATAGAATAAGAAGTGTTTTATCTTGGTCTATGAATAAAGTTTTACGGGGAACAAAACTCAACTGAACAAAACTACAAAACAAAACCGACTTTTTTCTGTCATTTGCCATTACATAATTTTAAAACACGCTTGACGCGCAAACGTACACTTTTTACACCTGCCCATAGGGAAGAGTAAATAGTGCAAATTATGATGACGTCACCGATGTTTTATCTCACTTTAATAATCGTGTCATCTCTTATTTAAAAAACACGTTTAGGGCAAAAAGTGTAAAAAGTTCGTGCTCAGAGCAAAAAGTGTGAATTATTGAACAGACCTTAGGCCACCAACCCTACATTTTGTTTTTTTGTTTACCTTGTTATCTTTAAAAACAAAAAAGTTGGAGCGAATCAAAATGTTATCAAGATAAATTGAACGCACGGTACGTCTACTACCATAGTTCCATATCTTACTTTCTAAATTTCTACTACATCAATATCCTAACTTTGACTTGACGAGAATTGGGATCACTTTATTTTAATCAATATTGAACTTTGACAAAACAAAAACCACGTAGGAAAACTAAGTCCTATATGTAGTAGATATGAAGGCGAAGGTAATTCTAGATACCTATGTATGTATGTATGTACATTTTCTTTCCCGGCCATAACTTACCGGCTTGTAGGTACCATTTACAGAAAAGTTCCTGCTTGGTGAATTCTTTAGCTTCAGTAATTTGTCCAATAACGTGCACTTCTGCCATTTAATTTTGCACATTAGTTAACCATTTGAGACCTTTCAACATTAATATTTAATAATTATCGTTTCATTAAGCAAGCACCGCGTCGCGCCGCCGGTAAAAGTTTTGTTTATTGTTTGGTTCTGTGCTGTTGCTTAGCAACGTAGAATTTAAGTTTCTTTAGTAGACGTGTTCGTAGGCCAATTAGATTTTGCCTTGGGAAGAATTAATAGAATATATTTTCTCTATAATAACATTCTTTTATTCCTTTGAATATCGAGTTATCAATTAAGTAAAAATTTAAAATTCTAAAAATATGAATTAACCAATAACCATATTTTTTAAACTGTGGTTTGCTTTCATAAATAAGATGTGCAAAGAGACGCGCATACCGCATAGAATGAGAAGGAGAAGATTTAATACGCAGGCTTGCGCGATTGCGCTTTCTTGAGAAATCAGGACAGGCCTTCCAATTCGCGTCTACCTACACGAATTTTGTGCCTCCACGCATGCGTACGTGCTAATTCATATATTTTTTAAAGTTGTTTTTTTCCTGATTTTGGGCATTGCCTTAGGTTATTTTAGGGTTAGTTTTGTTCGGTTGCATCATATATATATAATTTTTAAGTATATGGGTTGCATCCCCGGAGCGACCTAACCGAGCGGAGGGCCATGCGTGAAGTAAAATAACTCAAATATTAGAGCAACACTGGGCTTATGCCAAATGCGCAGGTTCGAAGGTCGAAAATTTCGTGTAGGTAGGCGTGAGTTTCTTCCATTCTATCCAACAGACACACGAGAAGAAAAGATGGCCGTGTACAATCTCTCAATCTCTGTTGACATTCAAAGTTTGTGAAGTTTTTGTGTGATTTGCTAATTTAGTGCAATTTTCTGTACAAATTATCTTACCTCAAGACCTATATCTTACACGAAAATATAAATAGTTGAGTCAAATGAGCTACTTATAGAAAAGTCGCCCCTTTAAACCTTTTAAGTCTTGTTTTTGAATTGTGTACAGTTTACGGTTTTCTTTTGTTATGGTCACGAACCCGGCAAATTAAGTACCTCCTTGCTTTTACATATTTTGCAAAGATGCCTAGAAAAGCTAGCCCAATCCCTTATGAACCAGCTAAAAAGAAAGGATCCGGAACGACTACAATCCATGGAGAGTTGAAACAAGGCGAATTAATAGTGGATAATAAAGCGAAAAAGTGGAAATTAGGTAAAGCTATTGGTATTGGAGGTTTTGGAGAAATTTACGAAGTTGTAGATCATAGCTGTCTGAAAGAGACAAAGTCAAGTTCTGAATATGTCGCGAAAATTGAGAAGCATACCAATGGTCCACTATTTGTGGAAATCAACTGCTATTTAAGACTGGGAAAACTGGAAATGAGTAAGTTTCTTTCTCTCAGATACCGAGGGGCATCTTACTTCTTAAAAATAAGTATGTCGGTAAGCCTATATTCGATTAATTTTCGGGAATATTTAGTACTATTTAGGTATAATATTAGGTACCTACAGTTAGCAAGGCAAATAAATGTAATATATTTAAGATACTGTTATAGAAAGTAAGATGAATAATTACTTACACAGATGTTGAAAGTGGCCTCCGTTTCGTGTGATATAATGGCAGTAACACGTTTTTAAATTGTGAATTGCAAACCTCAAGGACTGCTTCTGGTGTGTTAGAATAAATTGTATTTCATCCACAATTTTCTGGCTTAAATCTTTTAAATTGTTAAAAGTGTTTTGGTGGTGTATGCGAAATAAATAAATATATTTTCACTGTTAAACCTTGTCACATAGGCATTTGGACCCAAGTCATTACATCTCTTCTACTTTTTGCAGATCAACTTGATAGGCATAAGGCTTACAAACTTTCCGCACACTATCCACATGCACATCTAATTTCAGTATTGTATCCAAATATAGACTTCTAGAAATTTAGCATTATTTTCAGTGTTGTTGTTGCTGTCAGTTTGTCTAAACATGGCATTTCATGTTTTACTTGGTCTAATAGGAGCCTACTGGACCGGAACCAGTGTCCTACCTCAGACTGTGCTGCCTACATGCCTTGATTTTGATCCACGATTTGCTCTGCGAGTCTCTAGTATAAAGTGTAGTGCCATCAGCAAACAGCATTGATTTTGTCAGTGATTGACACAGTCGCAAGTCATTAATAAATATTAATAATAGTACTGGGCCTACTATAGATCCTTGCGAGACACCAGTGTTCAAGCTTGCTGGAACTGATGACGCCTTACTTAGCAGAACAATTGGAGATCGGTCCTTAAGATAGGAATATATCAATGTAACTTGTTCGTTAATCAGTCAATCAAAAAGTACTTACTTTATTGCTCAAGAATACAGAATCATTATTGACAATATATAATACTAAAAGCCGAACTAAAAACTAAGTACTGTACAGTGTTGATCATCACAAAGGCTGAAATGCATATACGACTAAGTAGTGAGATGATCTTCATAGAATGCATTGAGATTATAGTAAACTTTCTTCCTTAACAAGTCATTCACAGACACAGACCCTTTAAAAAGTTTAGATGTAGCAGCTGCTTTAATTTGATTAGGAAGGTAATTATATATTTTACGGCTTTCATATATCAATGAGTGTTGTGTTAATGCTCTGGTTGGTGTGGAAAGTGGCAAATCAAATATTCAATAGACGTTGTATTCATGAGAAAAACCTTGGAGATTATGTTTAGTTTTAAATATATCAATGATGACACTTCTAAAATAAAGAGATGCGTAAGTGTAAACATTCTTAGAGATGAGAAATTCCAATAAGCCATTTACAGTTCTCTTGTCCTGTCTAAAGCCATTCTGAGAAATAGTAAACCATTTGGTTGAATATTGCAGATTTGGCCTGTAGTTATTAACATCATCTCCCTTCTTGAATATTGGTGAGACCAGAGCTTTTTTCAGGCTACTGGGAGTGTTTTTTTATTGTTTTAATATCCTAATGGTTAAGTGGTATATATCTGAACTATTTATCAATAATATTTTTCTAACCTCTCCGAAGTTAAAACAATTGTTCACTAAGACTAATTTAGTTAGAATTGTTGAGATAATCCTCAAAGTATAGTAGTATTAAGTACACAAGTTAGGTTACTGCGTGAATTTGTAAAAATTGTCATATTAATGGGTTACTATTGGGTTGTTGACCAAAAAAAAAAACAATAGACTTTTGGAGTTTTTTTTACTGCTGAATCGAAAATCGTAAAAGCTTTAAAATGCTGTCCTGTAAAATTGTATGCACCTTTACACATAGGTTTAATATCCTACACAATGGATACACTATTATTTCCTTTATAGTTTTGAAAATTTTTGCTGGTATATTGTATACATCTCTGCTCATGCCATGTTTTAGGTTGGTGACTATATCGTGATTATTGATTGTCAATAATACTTTCCATATTGAACTTTTCAACATAAAATTGAACATCCATATTTGTTTATTTATTATTATTATTGTACAGGTTAACCCCATTAAATAAAATTGTACAATCATCAAATTAACAACGTTAGGCAAACAGCTTCCCCAGTTCGATAAGATACAGCTTGGAAAAAGTCCAATAATAAGTTATTCAACTTAAGCAAAAAAATAAATAAGACTACTAAATAACCAACCACTAAAAGTACAGGGTGGCTCGTTTTCGTGTCTATGTATGGGGAACTTGAAAACCGTAAGAGATACAGTGTCGGTCAAATTAAGGCAAAATTGCGCATTTAGGTGCCTAACAATATGCTGTTTAGAAAGTTTCAAAATTCCGAGTATTTCCGGAGATATCCGGAAAAAACCGGAATTTAGAAAAATCGTGTTATTTTTTTCCTGGGCTTATTTAAAAACGGATCTCAAATTGAATTGCACTTTTGCATTGCCACTTTCTCCGCTCTATCCAATGATGGTATCCAGTTTGAAATTCGACGTTTCGTCTTCAAGGGATCATCATCAACTTTCTTTTTTTAAATACGAACTTTAATTTTTTTTATCGTTTTTCAGATGTTATTGGCCTTATGAGTATATGTTTTTATTTTATTTTTATTTATTTTTTTAAATTAAATATTTTGCTTTGGCGTAATTTTAAATAATTTAAGGTAGGTACTTTTGAAATTTTTATATTCTATAAAAATATTTTATTTTGTTTTTTGTATTAAGTAGAAAATTGGAGCCCGTATTAAAAATAAAAAATAGTTAAATTATTTTTTACGAGAATAATATGGCCATGAACTATTACTCAAACAAGTTGCTTAGTGCAAAGATAAAATATTTTCAACTTTTAAAAAATTTATTTAATAGAGAACATGAACAAATTATAATCATACTACGTGATACTATAGGTACTTTGATGGAAAAACACACCTATTGGAATTTTGCCTATAAATTATTATTTTTTTTATTATTTATATGCAAAATTCCAATAGGTGTGTTTTCCATCAAAGTACCTATAGTATCACGCAGTATGAATATAACTTGGTTATGTTCTCTATTAAAAACATTTTAATTGGTTAAAAGTTGAAACTATTTCATGGCCATATTCTCGTAAAAAATAATTTTACTGTTTTTTATTTTTAATACGGGCTCCAATTTTCCACTTAATACAAAAACCAAAATAAAATGTTTTTAAAGAATATAAAAAATTCAAAAGTACCTACCTTAAATTATTTAAAATTACGCCAAAGCAAAATATATAAATTAAAAAATAATAATAAAAATTAAAAAAAAAGAAATTAAAGAAAATAAAAACACATACACATATTAATAACGCCAATACCATCTGAAAAACAATAAAAATAATTGAAGTTCGTATTTAAAAAAAGAAAGTTGATGATGATCCCTTGAAGACGAAACGTCGGATTTCAAACTGGATAACATCATTGGATAGAGCAGAAAAAGTGGCGATGCAAAAGTGCAATTCAATTTGAAATCCGTTTTTAAATAAGCACAGGAAAAAAATAAAGCGATTTTTCAAAATTTCGGTTTTTTCCGGATGTCTCCGGAAATACTCGGAATTTTAAAACTTTCTAAACGGCATATTATTAGGCACCTAAATGCGCAATTTTGCCTTAACTTGACCGACACTGTATCTCTTACGGTTTTCGAGTTCCCCATACATAGACACGAATTCGAGCCACCCTGTACAGTCAGCCACAAAATTAATTCAAAATTGAATAATGATTATGTTAAGTATTTAGTATTATACAGCATAGTTAACCATGACCTTAGATTGAAAAACCCTATCATAGTGAATAAATTTAAACAATATTTTAGCAACAAGTACTATCAGGAGTAAAATGTTACAGTACAGGGTGGCGCATTTTGGATGCATTTACGGGGTTTCTCGGTAATTAGTAAAGATAGAAGGATGCGGTTTTCGCGACACCGGGCTATTTTTTTGTTAAACAAACGATACCGTAAACACAAATTTCCTAGGCCTCTTCGTTTTTGAGCTACAGGGCGATTTTAAAAATGTCGTGTTTTCGGGCACCCCTCGTATCTCAGCTACCTGATAACTTACAGAAAAGATAAAAACGGATGCTTATAGTACTTTTTACGTAGAATTCAGTGGCGTGCCCGAAATTTTTGCCAGAGATACTGTTTTTGAGATATGACCCAAACATATAATTTTTTAAATGGAACACCCTGTATTTTTTTCTGTCGTTAAATTGCTTTATTTTTTCCCATAAAAATGATATATAACACTTAACATTTTCTATTTTTGGAAATGGTGAAAATTTTTAAAAAATGCCGAATTTAATGTTATATTCTTCTAGTTGGCTTTGAATTGTATTTAAAAATTCGAAACAATACTCTATACAAATGTTGAATTACTTAAAAAAATATTATTATCATAATATGACCCTATGTTATTTTAATACACCGGCTTGCAAACAAACTAGGCTTGAAAGGACATTATTAGATTAAAGTAGGCATTGGAAACAAAAATTAAATTTAATTGTTATTTGATTTTTTGACAGCTTTAAAAAAGGAGTGATTTAAAAAGTAAAAAATGGCGTATGACAATCTTTATAGATTTAATATGTTTATGTGTGCTCTGACTGCTCTGTATAACTGCAGAATCTTCTTTTATATTGTGTTTGATGGTAATCTCACATCGGATCGATATATAGACATTTTACAAGAAAATCTTTTGGAAGAAATACAAGACATCAATGACGTTTACTTCCAACAAGATGGAGCACCAAGCCCCAATGCAAGGAGAGTGGGTGATCTTCTAAACAGATCTTATCATGATAAGTGGATAGGCACCAGTGGTCCTGTTAGGTGGCCACCTGGGTCACCTGACTTGACGCCTTTAGATTTTTCCTTCTGGGGTTTTATAAAAAATCAAATATATAGAGTTAAAAGTAATAACGTTAATGAACTGCAAGTACGTTTTAGGAATAGTTTAAGGAAAGTAACACGATTGCATTTATATAATACATTGCGAAGTGTCGAGAAACGTAGGCGGTTTATAGAAAATAACTGCTTGCACTTTGAAAATAAGAGGTAACTGAATGTTGTTTTTGTTATACCTAATATACTTAATATAGCTATAATCAATAATTAATTAAATTCAAGTAATTCTTGATTTTTGTTTCTTTATCGACTATTAAATTTAAATAAAAATAATTCATTTTATTTAAATAACTAGTTCTTGATATGTTATTTTTTCAAACAGTAAAATAAAGTGTATAGAGTATTGTTTCGAATTTTTAAATAAAATTCATAGCCAACTAGAAGAATATAACATTAAATTCGCCTTTTTTAAATTTTTTATTATTTCCAAAAATAGAAAATGTTAAGTATTATATATCATTTTTATGGGAAAAAATAAAGTAATTTAATGACGGAAAAATAAACAGGGTGTTCCATTTAAAAAATTATATGTTTGGGTCATATCTCAAAAACAGTATCTCCGGCAAAAATTTCGGACACGCCACTGAATTCTACGTAAGAAGTACTATAAGCATCCGTTTTCTGTAAGTTATCAGGTAGCTGAGATACGAGGGGTGCCCGAAAATACAACATTTTTAAAATCGCCCTGTAGCTCAAAAACGAAGAGGCCTAGGAAAAGTGTGTTTACGGTATCTTTTGTTTAACAAAAAAATAGCCCAGTGTCGCGAAAACCGCATCCTTCTATTTTTACTAATTACCGAGAAACCCCGTAAATGCATCCAAAATGCGCCACCCTGTACAAGCTTATCACAATAGGAGGTATATATTTACCTAGTCTAATATGATATTTAATATTGGCAATACTACTCAGAATTTATAACATTGAGGTACGTGCATCACATCTTTGCAATAAAATTTCTTTTAAATTTAGACAATTCCATATTAAAAATATGGATATTAAGATTACAGATATCTATTAATTGGACTGTTAGCGCCATACGATGTTCTATGGAAAAGAATGTTGAAAGTAGGTTGGTAATATGACACATTTAGGGTTATCCAGCTTAAGAATGTTGGACAATCAATAATTCCATTCATAATTTTAAACAAAAATGTTAATCCAAGCATGTCCCTTCTTTCACTTGTTGGCTATACTAGAGAAATAGGTATTACATTTTTCCGCGTTTAGGATGCTTGGACTGGGCTATTTATTTTTTTATTACTTTCCAAATAACCCAGTTATCGGGCGATAGTTAATGTGAACAGTAGAAGTCTTGCAACCCCAAGCCATTTCGGTTAGCAGGTCATTAACATAGATGAGGAACAGAGTTGGTGAAACTATTGCGCCCTGAGGCACTCCCGCATTTATGATGAATGTGTCTAAGATGTGTCCATCAATTGCAACGTGCAGCGATCGGTTCTTGAGGAAACTGTCAAGCCAGCTGCAGAGAGACGCTGGCAGTCCGAAGGAAGGTAGTTTGTTAAGCAATTCGTCATGCCAAACTCTGTCGAATGCGTTCGAAATATCTAACGCAATTGATCGAGATTCTCCGTAGTTCTCAATTGCCGTACTTCATATATGACTGACATAGGCCAATCTATCTCCTGTCGATCTCTGTTTGCGGCAGCCGTATTGGTTATCGGTAATTATTCTGTTGGTCTTGAGGTACTAGAATAGTTGCCGATTGACTTGACTACACGTTCCATGACTTTAGAGATTATTGGCAACAAGGCAATTGGACGATAGTTTGATGGCGTGCTTTTCTTGCCTTTCTTTGGCAAAGGTTGGCACTCGAGCGACTTTCCAAGAAGATGGGTAGATCCCCTTTCGGTAAGACAGAGTAAAAAGTCTGGAAAAAATGGGCGTTCGTTCGTTGGCGCAGTTCTTTAATACGATTAAATAAATAAAATAAATGTTTATTTACGGACCAGCCATTTACAAAA
>MU194346.1:7841-19499 GCA_016904865.1 Pissodes strobi
ATATATAACAAAAAAGAAAGGGAGGATTCTTTGCGGACAGATACATAAAGTTTAAGTGAAAGAATTTCTTGGCATGTCCGTTAAACAGGAGCAGAAAGGAACAGATGGCGACCGGCGGAGTGCTTTCAAGCCTTATTTGGCTACATAGGAAATATGGAAATAGTCTAGGGATATTGAAAATTTGAGGTCACTTTGTAGCTTTAAGAACTTTCTTAAAAACGAATGGATCTTCACGAGCCATGAAGCTTCCAAAAGGTTGCTGTATTGTCTTTGAAAAATGGCTGTTCAAAGTAATTTTAAGTTATTAGGTGATATTATACGGGGTCCTTCAAAGAACGTTAAAAAATTTTTAAAAAAGCAGAATGGGTGCGTTTTACGTAGAATTATGAAACTTAATTTTCAATTTCATTTTTAGCTAAAACAAGTCTTCTGCTCAAAAAACCTTAATGGGGAAACGTTGTTATCTCTTTTTATTAAAGAGACAGAAACAATTTCGTAAAACTGAATATTTTTAATGTTACACGTAACTCATCAGCATCAGTGGTCGTTCAATTGTGATAAAATCAAATACAGCCAATAAGTTTATTCAAAAACAAAACAAATTATACAGGGTGACTTAAAAATTTGTTCTTTCCGATATTTCATCCTATTTTTATGATTTATGCGGCTGTATGTTTACTTCTCTATTTGTTTATGCAAATCTTTAAGAAACGTTTAAATGTCTATATTATGTACAGGGTAAAGTAAAAGATGCAAATGAAAAATAAGAGGCAGCGTTTTTTTAACTTTTAATCAAAAACAATACTAACTTATACAAAACTAAAAAACACCGTTATGTCATTAAAAGATACTCAATAGGTCGTGTGCCCACCACGATTATTAATGATGGCTTTACACCTTCTTTGCATACTTTGTATCAAATGATCTAAGTCTGCTTGTAGTACCCATCAAGCTTCCTGTACATACAGCGGCGAAGAGTGGGTGTACGAATATGGAGAACTCCAGGTAATGAAACACGATTAAATAATGTACAGGAGGTTCATTCATACAGGGGTGGAACTGTTATGGTTTGGGGTGGGATCAGTATAGGAGGAAAAACCGACCTAATTAGGCTAGACAACTTTCTTTACACCAATCGCTATGTAGAAGAAAAACTCCAACCAGTTGTCATTCCATATGCAGCTACCCTTGGGGACAACTTTGAGCACGATAATGCGAAGCCGCACATCGCAAGAATGGTAAGAACATTTTTAGAAGATAATGCTATTGATGTATTGCCATGACCCGCCTAGTCCCCGGATTTAAAACCGATAGAACATGCATGGGACATGCTCCAAAGAAGAGTTCTATGGGAAGAAAGTCACTTAGAAAACCGCGACCAACTGTTCGCTGCCTTACAGGAAGCTTGGTTAGCAATACCACAAGCATATTTAGAGCATTTGATACAAAGTATGCAAAGTAGAGCCGTCATTAATAATCGTGGTGAGCACACAGCCTATTGAGTATCTTTTAATGTTTTAATGATGTTTTTTAATTTTGTGTAAGTAAGTATTGTTTTTTAGTGAAAGCTAAAACAAACCCTCTCTCCTATTTTCCACTTTTATCTTTTACTTTACCCTGTACATAATGTAGCAAAACCGGCGTGTTTCAAAAATTCACATACTAAATGTGGGTGTAAACAGATCACAAAAAAATAAAATTGAAATATCGGAATCAACAAATTTTTGAGTCATCCTGTATAATTTGTTTTGTTTTCGAGAACCCTTATCGGCTTTACTTAATTGTATCACAATTGAATTACCACTGATGCTGATGTGTTACGTGTAATGTAAAAAATATAGAGTTTTACAAAATTGTTTCTGTCTCTTTAATAAAACGAGATAACAACGTTTCCCCATTAAGGTTTTTTGAACAAAAGACTTTGTAACAGTTCGATTTTGCCAATTTTAAAATTTCATTTATATGCCGCATTTAGGCAAAAATTATGCTGTATTTTGCACTAGTCGGTTTATTAATTCTGAATTTAATAATTCGCTTGAAATTGCCTCTTTTCTCAATGTAAAATTACCTATATTTTAAGTATAGATTAGGTATATATTCGTATCAGCTTTTAGAATCGATTGTGATTATCTATTTTAGTTGATAAGCGATGTATGTACCTTATTATTAAGTTAACTTGGCTTGATTTGTCGATTTATATTTTTAAAGAATTCAGTTAGCCTGCAAATACGTTGCATTTGACTTATTGAACCATAATTTAATTTCAGTTTGAATATTCTATTACCTTTTGAGAACCCTAGGTTGATGTTCCGGAGATCGTTTTTGGACCTCTGCTTAAATATATTTCTCGTTCGGTACAGCGGACCAGTTTTTTGTAAGGTTTTTGCAAAATAATAGGAATGGGCTAGGTATCGCGCGTTTTTCATTCTCGGTTTAGATTTTTGAAGGTTTATTATTTCTGTCAGAGCATTTCCTAGCCTTTCTGGAAGAATGTAATTTTAGCTCACTACTCGTGGCTTCCGCCGTCATTTATCACCATAATAAGCGAGAATTAAGGCGTTTATTTTCTTAGAATTATTCCTTGTATCGAAACACTCGTTAAGTTTTCAGCCCATGACTACTTGTGTCGCCGTATTTAATTTAAGGCAAATTGACGGAAGAGGGAAGGAGGTCTTTTCTAGTTTTGTTCGCCTGGGAAACGTTTGCCAGTATAGCGAGAAACTGCACGTTTTGCGTATTGTGAAATAATACAACCCTTTTGAGGGGATTTACCGTGCGTTTCTGTTTGTGTTTTGACACGACCGATTATTCGGGCTCTACAAGCTGTACTAGGTAAGCATTTTCTCTGGATTCCTTTTTCTGTGGCCTATGAAGCACTTGACCGCCATTTTGCTAAAAAATTTTATTTCCATTATTTATAGCGGCTTCCACGTTCGTCCCATAAGACCGAGACCGTCGAATCTCCTCTAATATACCCTCAAGTCCGAATCTGAGGTAAATATCGCTACCATTTTTGCCTAAATTAATGAAATTGACTGCTTATCTACCTTTTATTTTTTTGTGCACATAACGCCATTTGCTTTTCCCATGTGTTATCTTATCTACTCCATTTTACCTGATCCGAATTTTTATTTTAATGCAACTTTAATTTTGATCATATGGGGAAGTTATATATTCTTTTAGGGGTGATTCATACCTATCTTTTTATATTCAAGTTGCCGGAACCTTAATATCTCTTTTATTTGCTTTATTGCACTGTAAGTCCATGGGTTTTTTTTTGTCTGGGAAAATTTGTTTTATAAAGAAGATGTATTTATGAAAAGAGGGAGGGGGTCTATGATTTTTTTTATTAAAGTAAGGGGGCTTCATTTAATGCGTACTGGATTATTTCAGGGTTCTTCTGCTGGGCCAGAGTTTATTCGAAGGACTGCAATTTTCTTCTACTGGGCAGAAATTTACTTGATCAACCAACTCCTTCGGCTGGGCCAGTAGTTCACCTGGTGAACCAATTTCTGCTGCTGGGCTAGAACTTCTTTTGCTAAGCCAGAACTTCTTCTGCAGTGTCAGAACTTCTTCTGCTGGGCAGAACTTCTGTTAAAGAACTGCTGTGGTTCCCGCACTAGAGGCCATCGACAGAGTTCGACGACGGGATTTGGGTATATGTTTTATGTTTCATTGTGTCTTATGTTTAATCCTCGCTTACTTTTATTGATATAAATCACACATTGAATTGAGGTAGCTCATTGATTTTAATTAATTTAATTTACATTTATTCACTGGTTTATCGGACCAGTTAATCAAATTGCTTTGATTTGTTTTCTCATTTTAAAAGATAAGTGCGGGCTGGATAACTTCATTCTTTTCATTAATTTTTCATTTCATTAATTAGTCGGCAGATATAGCTGCTCTGAATTTTATCTTTTTATCATATGAATCAAGCTAACCATATTTTTAATCTGATCTGGTGCTTTTATTAACTTCTCAAGTTTTTTTTTGATCTAATCATTGTGTCCGCTCATTGCGGCACATTATCACCATCAGTGCAGCTATTAGCGCACGCATATCTAGTTGTAAGAAGCTTAGTCTGCGCCAAGTGATCACTTTGATAAGTAGTTTAGTGCATTTAGTGATAAGGCATATAGAACTGAGGTTTTCCAACTGAATTGGTCTCTGTACGTACAATCTTCATATTGTACTCAGTTTATTTCATTAATTACTTTAAGTCATTTAACATTCTTTTGTCTACTCAACCACATTTTTAGTATAACCATTTTCTCCAGATAGATTGTTGCTGTGTTTGCAAAAAAAAAGAATTTAGTAGCAAATATAGTGTCCATTAAATTTTTAGATTGTGTTTTCTTGTTAGATTATTAAGTTGGTTGATTATAGTGCCATAATTATTCTCATTTTTTTTGATAGTTCGAAATTAAGAACCGGTTAATTTTATGAGCCAATCTAGCCACTCGGTACAACACCTGCCGAGCTTTTTCCGTTTAGCTGGCTAGAACGGGTGGCGCTCAAACGACCCCACGACAGGGGCCGGGCTTTGTAACGCGACTCTCCGGGGCTAGGTTCAATTTTTTTAATTAATTGGGGAAAAAAAATCATTGGGGTTCAATTATAAGAAAAACGTGTTGCAAATTTGGCGCCCAACTCAAAGGGCAATTTTTTTTTGAAGAGACCTATTCTTTACAAAATTGCAAATTTGGGCAATCTTTTTTTTGAGAGACCTTTTCTTGTTTAAATTGCAAATTTGTTCTAATTTATGTCCTGTATGCCTTATTAGATTTATTTTCCAGGTGATTTTCATTGATTGGTAGCATTGTGTATTATTGTTGCATATTATTTTGATAACTAGTGATTTAATATTTATCCAGCATTGTTATTTCATTGTTATTATTTGATTGCTTACTAGGTGATTTATTTTTTTTTGTTGATATTTCTATATTGCGCATTGATTTACATATTGAGCTCTCCGAAGAGGACAGCTACCTTTATTTTTTTATGCTGATTTATATTTACCTGCTAATTTTCTTTATTCGCTTATAATTTTGTTATCTTTTGTTATCTTATTGAGTCAGTAACGATGGATTACAATATGATAGTTAATTATCTTAGGAAAGAGATGCTTGTCTATGAACTTAGTATTCGTGGTTTACCAGCTGATGATTCAAAAACTGTTGAACAATTAAGAGCAGCTTTACGTCCAGTTTTACAATTAGAAAAGAAAGGCAAACCTCTAAATTATCCACCATATAAGCTTAAATTTGACAGTGAAATCGAATATATTTTAACAACATTAAAAGATCTCCAAACTTCAGTAGAAAGTTTAGCAGGAGACACTAAGTCTAAAGCTAATTTTGATCGTATTCAATCACGTCTCGTTCACTTGTTGAATCGAATTAATCGAATACCTACCGCTAATCTTAAAGAAGAACAGTTAAAAATTAGATCTGATTCTTTGCTAGAAATATTATCTGCTTTAGATAGTTTAGATTCACTGTTGAAGTCTGATAAAGATTTGAGTGCTTTGTTAAGTGAAACGCAGTTAGGCGATTCTGATTCTGACTCTTCTGATTCTAGTTTAAATTCTAATAAACCACCAACTAATTCCACACCAACTAAAATTCGTTCTTGTCACTCTAGTAATTTTAAAACTCGTGTTGAAAAATGGAATCTTAAATTCTCAGGTGACTGCAAACAACTTTCAGTTCACAACTTTTTAGAAAGAGTTTCTGAGTTACGCATTGCTAGGGGTATATCTGAACAGGAATTATTTGAGTCAGCGATAGATTTGTTTTCTGGCAGAGCCTTGAATTGGTTCCGTGCTAATCGAGCTAGGTTTGTTAACTGGAAAAGTTTATCTGATCTCCTGTGTAGACATTTCGAACCACCTGATTATAAAGCTAGGTTATTTAAAGAAATTTTGGAAAGAACGCAAGACCAGTCTGAGAGTATCGTTGATTATTTGTCTAGTATGAGTGCTTTGTTTAGGCGTTATGGAGGTATGTCTGACGATGTTCAGCTGGATATCATTTCTAGGAATTTGTCCCCATTTTACACAACTCAGCTTCCTGTTGTTAATTCATTGGAGGAGCTAGAGACTGAGTGCCTTAAGCTTGAAGCTAAAAAGTACCGAACTGATCATTATATTCCACCATCTAGGAGGCGACAAAATTTTGTCGAACCTGATTTCGCTTTCTTGGCTTCTGATGCATCTACTTCTAGCTTATATAGTGATCATTTACCGCCCATTGATGTAGTTGCATTACCAGCAGCACGAGCACCAGCTGAAAGACCATCTTTTCCTAGACGTCCAGTTACTTGTTGGAACTGCAACCAGACAGGCCATTTAAATCGGCAATGCCCTAGCAGTAAGAAGATCCATTGCTATCGTTGTGGTACTCCAGATGTGACTACTAGAAATTGTCCAAAGTGTTCCGGTTCGGGAAACGGTGTTCGGGAGAGTCGTTAGGTCGGCAGACCTCTCCTGTTATTTCCACTCCACCGACCAATGACATTAACTTTCCTAATAAGAATTTTTTGGACTTTATTATTGCACATGCGCACGGCGACGAGCGCCCATATTTGGAAATATCTGTTTTGGGTCACCCTATTTTAGGCTTACTAGATTCCGGAGCTACTCGGACTATTGTTGGTCAACCTGGTTTAGAAATTTTGCAGGGATTAGGTTTAAAACTTATTAAAAATCAGACCACATGTACTGTTGCTAATGGCCAGACCTGTTCAAGTATAGGTTATTTTCAGACACCTGTAACCTTGTTAGATAGGACACGTATAATAGACATTTTAGTACTTCCAGAGTTAGCTCATAGATTTATTTTAGGTATCGATTTTTGGAAAGCCATGGACATTGTACCTGATCTGAGACAGAATGTTTGGCATTTTTCAGATAAATTTCCTGAAATTTGTAGTATTGTGGATGGTGATTCTTTGTCTGTTTCTGAAAGATCCGCTCTTGATTCGCTGGTAAAGGAGAAATTTTCTTTAATGGGTACTGGTCTTGGTTACTGTAAAGTAGCTGAGCATGTAATCGAATTAGAACCTGGCTCAAGACCTATTAAACAGCGTTATTACCCTGTCTCTCCGTTCAAGCAGGCGATTATAGATAAGGAAATAGATGAAATGTTAAGGCTAGGTGTAATAGAACCATCGAAAAGTCCCTGGTCTAGTCCTGTATGTTTAGTACGCAAGAAAGACAATGATTATCGCTTTTGCATCGATTTTAGAAAGGTCAATTCTATTACTAAAAAGGACAGCTTTCCCATTCCCTATATTTCAGCCATTTTAGACCGTCTCCGCGACGCACGTTATATCAGCTCCATTGATATAAAATCAGCATTCTGGCAGGTACCTCTCGATGAGTCTTCTCGTGAGATTACCGCATTCACTGTTCCAGGTCGAAACCTCTTCCATTTTCGGCGCATGCCTTTCGGTTTAACCAATGCGCCTGCTACCTGGCAACGTATCATCGATCGTGTCTTAGGTGTTGACTTAGAAAATAACGTCATGGTCTATTTAGACGACATCATTATTATTTCCAAGACTTTTTCAGACCATTTGAGGATATTAGGTCTTGTGTTTGATCGTTTAGAAGAAGCCGGACTAAAGGTTTCTCAAGAGAAATGTCACTTTTGCAAACCCCAGCTAAAATATCTTGGTTATGTTGTGGATTCTAAAGGATTGAGGCCCGATCCAGAAAAAGTGCAGGCTATTATTAATATATCACCACCAAAGAATGTGACTGAGATCCGACGTTTTATTGGGACCGCTTCCTGGTACAGACGATTCGTTCCTAACTTTTCCTCTGTTATTGCCCCTATTACTCGGCTTACCAAAAAGAACATAAAATGGGAATGGACTCCAGATTGTCAGGAATCTTTTAAATCAATTAAAGAAGCTCTTGTTACCGCTCCAGTCTTGTCCTGTCCTGATTTTAATCGCATGTTTACCCTTCAAACTGACGCTTCTTCTTATGGCTTAGGCGCTGTTCTAACCCAGCAATTCGATGATGGGGAAAAGGTAATTGCCTATCTTTCACGTTCCCTTACTAGGCAGGAAATGAAGTTGACAGTCACGGAAAAGGAGTGTCTTGCAGTGATTTGGAGTGTGGAAAAACTTAGGCATTATTTAGAGGGAGTTCATTTCAAGGTAATCACAGACCATCATTCACTATTGTGGTTACATAATTTAAAGGGTCCGCAGGGTCGACTTGGTCGTTGGGCACTTCGTTTACAACCTTACGATTTTCAACTAATTCATCGAAAAGGCAAAGAGCATATAGTGCCAGATTTTCTATCTAGGTCCGTACCAGTTTTGACAGAAGATATCGCAGCCGTGGAGGATTCGTTACCTTCCTACTCCAACACTTCGGATAAGTGGTATGTCGATATGTTGAAAAAGCTGGAAGAACAACCAGATAAATTTCCTTGTTGGAGAGTTGAAGGTGGTAATCTTTTTAAATTTGTTAAGACCACAAGTCCCAACTTCCCTGATCAGTCCAGTTCTTGGAAAATAGTTTTGCCAAAAGATCATCGAAAAGAAGTCCTGGTTCGCTGTCATGATCTTCCAACTTCAGGTCATGTTGGAATTTTTAAAACATTTTGGAAAATAGCTGAACGTTACTATTGGCCTAAGATGAGAGCAGATGTTGCTAAGTATGTCCGATCCTGTCATATTTGTGCTCAAAATAAGGTGGAGCAAAAAGCACCAGCAGGTTTAATGGGTAATCGACCTGATATTCGGGAACCTTGGCAGTCCATCAGTCTAGATTTTGTAGGACCATTACCTCGTTCAAAACAGGGCAATACTCACATCTTGGTAGTTACCGACTACTTCAGTAAATATGTCGTTCTCTTTCCTTGCCGTTCTGCTACAGCGAAAACGTTAGTCAAACATATAGAACAGGGCATTTTCTTGGTTTATGGGGCTCCACAGTATCTAACTTGTGATAATGGTACTCAGATGAAATCAAAAGAATTCCAATCTCTTTGTGACAAGTATAAGGTCAAAATTTTCTATACTGCATCTTATTATCCTCGTGCTGATCATACCGAACGTGTCAATAGAGTCGTCAAAAGCATGTTGCGATCTTATGTCAACCAAAACGATCATCGAACTTGGGAAGATAATCTTCCATCTATTGGTTGTGCTATTCGGACATCACGTCACGAAACTACTGGTTATACTCCCTATCTAGTGAACTTTGGGCGGGAACATAAACTTTTTGGGCAAGATTATACCGAAGGCATTCCATCGGCCGAGACGGACAGTCAAAATTACATTCGAAAACGAATCGAAACTTTTAAACAGCTCTTTGAGAAAATTCATAAGAAAATTGGGTCGGCACAGTCAAGAAATCGACACCAATACAATCTTCGAAGACGTCCGGTCAATTTTGTTTCTGGTCAAGAGGTATGGCGTAAAAATAAAGTGCTCTCTAACGCCGCCAATTATTTTAGCTCAAAATTGGCTCCTGAGTTCCTAGGTCCATTTAAGATCAAAAAGAAAACCGGTACGTGTACGTACGAACTCCAGGATGAACATGGTAATAGCAAGGGTATTTGGCATGTTCAAGACTTGAAACCGGTGTACATCGATTCCGGTTCTGATGGTCCATCTATCTGATTCAAACAAGATTATTGAGCAATTTATATTTCTATTTCTTGAATTTAAATTTTCTTAAATGATGGTTATTTTTAATATTCTGTATTTACTTGGATTTATTTGTGATATTAATTTTTTTTTCTTTCTGTCAGTTTCTTGTATCCACATTGTTCTGTTGAATTTTTACTATAAGCTATCTTAAAAATTAATTCTTATCTGTATGCATTTTGCTTGGAAATTACCCTGAATTGTGACCTTACTCGATTGTGACAAATTTCTCGAAATTGACTGTCTTCCTAATTGTGACCATTTTCCCGGATTTGACGAATATCTCGGATTTGACACACCTGGCTATGACTTCCCCGAATTTGACTATTCTCCTGATTATGACAACCCCCCGAATTTGACACCGAATTGTGACTATTGTATCTGATATTGTTTTTTTTTATGGGTAGCTGAAAACTGTTATACTGTGGGTATGAGCGTTGATTAGCTATTTTTCTTGAATTTATTTCGTTACCTTTATTTTGATTCTATTGTTTGATTTTAGTGTTTACTTTTATTAGTTGATTTACTTACCTTGTTATCTATTTGATTTGCTTGAGTATCTATCTTTGAATTTAATTCGTTACCTTAACTTTGTTGTCTGATTTGATGATTGCCTTTATTAGTTGATTTACTTACCTTGATAGTTACTTGCTTTGATTTTTGGTTATCTATTTTGAATTTATTTCGTTACCTTTATCTTATCTGATTTTTATGATTGCTTTTTCGTTGATTTGCTTACCTTTCTTTTGACTATGATTTTTTTTTTGGGCCTAAGTAGACTAACCTTCGGGTTTTTCAGTTATGCTGGCTTTTCCTGCTTAGACCATTACCTTTGAGTTTTTTTATACTTGAGCAATGTAACTCGTGTTACTTCAGATGTATCTGGATTTACTGCTCAGCGTATTAATCACTCTTCGGTCTAGAACTTGGTGACTTAACGGTTACATTACCATTTATTTGGGATATTACCTGGACTTGTTTTTTTCTCTTTGCCCTGCAGTTGGGGCAATAGATTTGTTGTAGGTAACTGGCTTGGCGCGAAACTTGATGGTTGCCCACATCAAATTGGTAAAGAATTTCTTCTGCACAGAGATACTGGTTCTGGTAAAAGCCCACAGAGTGCTGTAGTAACGCTGACCTTCCGTCGCTTACTACTGTTGTTCGCTAGAGCAGCCTTGAGAAAGCTGTTCTGCATTCACTGTTATCCTTCTCAGTTACTTGTATTTGTAAGTAACTTACCTTGTCTTTAATTTTCTCTGCTTACTTTATTACTTAGCTTTGTCGATTTTCCGACATTTCTTGATTTTCTTCGCTCTGCATTATCTTATTATGTACCTTTCGTCTTTAATTTTCTCGTTACTTAACTTTATCTATTTTGCTATTTTCCTGATTGTTTGTCCATCTATCTTTACTTATTTAATTTAATTTTTATTGATTTTTATTATTTAAAATTTAATGGTTCAATCTATCCGGTGGTTATTTTAATGAATTAGCTTCTGTCATTGCTTTGAGTATCCCATCGCTGACCGTGGCATAATGTTTGGGGTGACGTATGCCTGTTAGGTTGAATATAGGTTTATATTCTATTACTTAGTTCTGGTTGGTTCAATTTATTTTTGGCTTCTGGAAATTGTTCCAGTTATGTTATTATATATATTAATTACTTAATTTTCTTATTAGTTTTTTTTTTCAAAAAAAACTTAATGTACTAATTTAATTTGGAAATTGGTGACATTTAAATTGGCTGGTGGTCAGTAATGTTTTGGCTTATCAATGTTTCTTTATGCGGTACCTTTGAAGTTACTTTAATTTGCTATAGGTTAGCTGTAGGGTACACCCGTACGTCACATAAGTGCTTTGAATTACCTACCTCAATTAATTTATTATCGTCGGTTAACTTCCTCTAAGTTTCCCTCCTTTTGAAGGAGAGGGGGAGTTGTAACAGTTCGATTTTGCCAATTTTAAAATTTCATTTATATGCCG
>MU194347.1:8361-19498 GCA_016904865.1 Pissodes strobi
AATAATTACCTGTGAAATGAAATTCCAGGCTCCTTCTTCTCACTTCGGCTCTTGCAACAATATGCTGAACAATTTACCATTATGAATCTTAGTTTTTATCTCTCTTTATTCAAAAACTCACCAAATAACTGCAAAATAGCACCTCCACAACAATAGATGTGTTTGCCACATAAATAATGGCAGCCGCTCTGAAAAGGCTTCAATTTTAGTACATTGGCTTAATGTCATGCGCGGTATCCTTACTCTTACCTAATCTAAGATCGCGTATATATTTTCTGACAAGTAAGCTGGTCAGATTAAAAAAAAATCAACTTCCGGTCAGTGTTGTCACACTCAAAACAATTTCTTCAAATCGATGAATATATCGTTGTGGACTAAAACAATTGCGGCTCAGTGTTGACAGAAGTGAAGAATTGTCCTAGTTTAAATTTTAAATATCGCCGATAATCAAAATTTAATTGCGAGTCAGGGTTGCCAGATTCGACTAATTTTCTTCAAAGCCAAAAACTAACACAGTTTAGTATTGCCAGAAGCGAAGAATGTTCTTAAAATCGAAGAATTTTATAAATATGCCCTTGTGGACTAAAACAACTTCGGTTCAATATGGCCAGCTGCGAAAATTTTTCTTCAAATCGAAGAATTTTATAAATATTCCTTTGCGACCTAAAACAGCTTCTCACCCTGTGTTGTCACCTGCGAAGAATTTTCATCAAACTGATGAATTTATAAATATCTCGGAGGCTAATTTAAATAAAATTCTTCTATTATTGAAACAAAGAATTTTCTTGAAATCAAAGCATTTATAGCTATTCTAGACACCAGATTAAATATTATCGATAATCAAAATTCAACTTCTCCTCGGTGTTGCCAGATTCGAAAAATTTTCTTCAAAGCGCGGAATTTTATACACAGAAGCGAAACATGTTTTTAAAATCGAAGAATTTTATAATTATATATCTGTGACCTAAAACAACTTCGGTTGAGTGTTGCCAGCTGCCAAAAATTTTCTTCAAACTGAACTGAGTTTAATTGTTGGGTATAATGAACACTATTTAAACTGGTTAACATTTATATAAAAATCTTTGATTTTTTTCTGACAACACGGACCTCAAGTTTATTTTTGATCACTAGAGGTTATTTAAATTAATATCCGAAATGTGTATAATTTCATGAGTTTGAAGAACATTTATTTCCTTGGCAACACTGAATTGAATTAATTTTTTAACCTAAAGTACGCATCAATTGAAACGATACACCTTAAAAAAACACCAACTTTGCAACGCTGCAACTCAGCCAAATATAGTTTAATTTGGACTTTTTGCACCATTCCTAAAATGGCGATTCTTTAGCTATAAACTGCTTGTAGAATGAAGTGAAAATATTACACTCTGTCAATTATACAGGGTGTTGAAATAGTGAGTGCAAAAACCCTCATTTTTTACCAAGAATTTCTGCCCGGAGAGGAAGGTAATTTTGGATATTACTATACTTTCTTAAGTATTGGGCCTGTATCTCGGGACGTCTTTGCTAATTTGATGTTACCTTGTAAACCTGCGGAGAAATCGTCAATTATTAAAATGTGTGCATTTTATGGCGTTTCCGTGTGTTTTAGTCTGGCATTGTACATACGACTCTAAATTTCTTATCAGGGTTAACAGTTAGTGTCACCAAAACGCACTATTAAAATGTTGCTCAGCGTTATTTATATGTAAAGAATCCTCCTTCGCTTTTATGAAAGTTCACTTAATCTGGCAACACTGAGCTGAATTTTAATTATGAAAACTGCTGTCTAAATTAAAAAAAAAATCTTCAACTTGAAGAATATTCGTCCTTTCTGGCAACACTAAGCCCAACTCATGAATTTATGTACAGGGTGATCCCCTATAATGTCGCCCCCCTTTAGCTTTTTTATTTTAAGTGTCTCAAAAAAATTAAAAGTATGGTTATGTAGGTACTTAAAAATACTTTTTTTCTGCGTATAAAAAATATTGGAAAAATGATCAATATACAGGGAAAACCAAAAAGTTAATTTTTTTTCAATGGAACACCCTATATATGAATTTATTTTTCGATTCCTTGTAAAATTCTAAGCATATTTTATGTATGATGTTATGCCTCTAAAGTTAGTAGTTTCACAGCTATAAACAGTTGAAAATCGGTATTTTGGCTACTTTTCACCTTGGTAGCAAGGAGATCATTAGAGATGGAGTAAAATGAATTCCACATTCCTATCTTAGCTTTTCAAGAGCTATCTGATGATGCTAACTTATGGTACCTACCGAGGTACCAGATTTGGTACCCATGGTACAGCCTGCCAGTTAGTACCGTCAGATAGCTCCTGAAAAGTTAAGATAGGAATGTGAAATTTATTTTACTCCATCTCTAATGATCTTCCTGCTACCAAGGTGAAAAGCAGCCAAAGTACCGATTTTCAACTGTTTATAGCTGTGAAACTACTAACTTTAGAGGCATAACATCATACATAAAATATGTTTAGAATTTTACAAGGAATCGAAAAATAAATTCATATATAGGGTGTTCCATTGAAAAAAAATTAACTTTTTGGTTTTCCCTGTATATTGATAATTTTTCCAATATTTTTTATACGCAGAAAAAAGTATTTTTCAGTACCTACATAACCATACTTTTATTTTTTTTGGGACACTTAAAATAAAAAAGTTATAGGGGGGCGACATTATAGGGGATCACCCTGTACATTTCCCAGGCTAATTTAAAGAATTATCATCTATAGTGGCCAAAAATGAACTTGGAGTCAGTGTTGCCAGCAACAAAGAATTTCTTTTCAAATCGATGAATTGTATTTTAGATGCCAGTTTAAAAATTGCCGATAATCAAAGTTCAACTTCGACTCAGTGTTGCCATATTCGACGACATAAGGGCCAAAAATTAATTGTGTTGCCAGAATCGAAGAAAAACTTTTTTAAATCAAGAATTTTATAAATATTGTTCACCATGGCCAAAAATCAACTTAGACTCATTGTTGCCACATGCGACGAACATTCTTCAAATTGAAGAATTTTTAAATACATCAGACCCCAATTTAAATATTCTACATACATACATCAAAGAATTCTGCTTCGGAGATCACAGGGCGATAAGTGTATTATGCCCTGTGTATATCTTCAAAATGCAGCAAACTCAACCCGCCAACACGAAAGCAAAGCAGGAGTATAAGCTCGCACCACCCCCCGCAAACCCAGCCTGGCAAGGGGCTAGAGAATCCGACGCGACAAACGACGCTACCAGGCAGTACAATCAACAGTTCCCAGCACTGCAAAAAAGAGGACACACACAGAAAAACATGCCAAGAAATAACCAGGTTAGTCAAAATCACGGTCAAGCCAATGTAAATGATAATGTAAATAATAACCCTCAATCAAAACCTCAATTAGCAAACCCTACTAATATATATAACAATGTAAATAGATACTAAATTTGAGTAATTTAAAGCAATAGTATTATCTTTTAATTTTGAATATAAATTACCAATAGATTTAACATTTTTTAGCGCTAATTTTACAGGTTCATTTCTAAAAATTTTAATTATTTTCGGAATAAGTTCTTTGATATATGGAAATGAAACATAACAAACATTTGAAATATCATTATTTATGTTATCTTGAATATTATTGTTGATGTTATTTATTCTAATGTTAAAAAGCAATTTTTTTAGAAAATTTAATGGATAACCATTATCTACAAGGATGTCTTTAAGTTTGTGTAAATTTGTAGTTATTAAAGTAGGATGCACTAGGTTTATTATTCTATTTTTTAAAGCTAAAACTAAATTAATTTTCATTTTATTACTATGATAAGAAAAATAATTTAAATATCTTTTAGAGTGGACTGGTTTTAAATACCAATCGGTAATTAGAATATTATTGTTTTGTTTAATTATCATTGTATCTAAAAAAGGTATTTGATTATTAACTTCTTTTTTAATCGTGAGTTGTAATTTTGGGTGGTAATTATTAAAAACTAAAAGAATATCATTTATTTTGTCACTAAGAATACAACAAATAATATCATCAACAAATTTTTTAATAAAATTTGGTTGAAAAGTTAAATTTTCTAAACATTGATCTAATAAATCATACATTACATATTGGATAATGATTGGAGAAATAGAACTACCCATTGGGGTTCCAAAAACTTGTTTATAAAATTTATTATTAAAACAAAAATAATTAGAATTGAAGATGAAGTTTATTATTTTAATAAACATATCATTTGATATATTACAATTTTACAGATATACGAATCCAATGTTTATTGATACTATTGATTATTAAATTGATTGGTATGTTGGTAAAGAGTGATTTAACGTCTTGACTTATTAGTGTATGATTTTTAGGTATTAATTTGTTATTAATAAATTCTGAAAATTCAAAAGAATCTTTAATATAATAGCTATTAGGTTTATTGTATGAAATTGTCAAAATATTGGATACAAAATCTGTTAATTTTTTATTTGGTGCGTCTATACAAGAAACAATTGGTCTTAAAGCTAGAGTACCTTTATGAATTTTAGGTAATCCATAAAATTTTGGACATATTGAATTGTAATTTATAAGTTTTTTTTTATGTAATTTCGTCAATCATATTTGCCTTAAATATGGTTGTAACTAGATTATTAGAATTATTTTCTATTGATTTTGTTGGGTCTTTGTTAACTAAAGAATGAAAATTTATATCTTCAAGTAGATCATTGGTTAAAGATATGTATTGTTGTTTATCAATTAATACTGTTACATTGCCTTTGTCAGATTTAGTACCTAAAATATTTGGATGTTCTTTTAAAAAAAATTGTCTTATAAAAGAGATTATTGATAAAATGATCTACAGGTTTATTAGAGTGTAAATAATTAGTAATGATTTTTGTAAGATTGAATAACCTGCATAATGCCGTTAACCGTATAAATAGCTTAGTAAACTTCAATGAATTACTGCGCGCCTTAACTGATTACGCCAATATATTAGAATCCTGTCAAGGCAATAAATTCGAGGTATTACAAGCCTCAATGAAGTTTTTTTTACAGAAGACTTCAATGGTTATAATATATAGATAATACGATGCCCATTAACGTTCTCTTGTGGAACTGCAATGGCATCCGCTCTAAACTCGGAGAACTGAAAAATTTCATTTATAATAATCCTAATTTGCATATAATATTTCTGCTTGAAACCAACATCGATGCTGGTTTCAGGCTGAAATTTTACGATAGACAGGTCCTGCGTTTTGATAGGCCTGATCGACGCGGAGGAGGCGTGGCCTGTCTGATTCACAGGTCAGTCCTTTACAAGCAGGTCGTAGGCCTGAGGTCCGTCATTGAGCACGTAGCTCTCGAGCTTGAGGGTGGCCTGCGGATTGTCGGCGTTTACTCTCCTCCGGGTCTCCGCCTCCAGGAAGAAGATATTCTTGCTCTGCTGCCTGCTGGCAGGCAGACGCTCCTGATTGGCGATTTAAACGCAACGCACGTTAATTGGCGTGGTTCTTCCAACAGGAGCGGACGCTTGTTATACAGGTTAGTGGAGCAGAATATTGACCTTGCCTATCATCAAACTCCCAATCCTACACATTATCCCGGTAACCGATTCAACCCATGGTTCTTGGATATTGCTATTTCTCGAGGAATAACTAACGCTTCTGAGCTCATAGAGCTGAACGAGCTCAATTCGGATCACCTCCCAATCAAGATTAGCCTACGTTATAGGCTACAAGTAGCGCAGGAAGTAGTCCTGTCCTATAGAAATCTTGATTGGAAGGAGTTCCGAGTGAGGCTTAGCCAAGCAACAGTTGTTCCAAGGCAAATAGACTCTATCCCAGAACTTGAGAGCGAGGTGCAAGCTCTAGTCACAAACATCCAGCGCGTCAGAGACGCAATTTGTCCTACTGTCAGTAAACGTTCGTTTACTGACACACTTCCAGATTATATAACAACCCTCATCACATCCCGTAACCGTATTCAGCGTAGGTGGCAACGAGCGAGGGTCGCCATAGACCGTGAACGTTTCATAGCAATGACCGGGGAGATAAAGGCACTCATTGCAGCCTACAGGAATGGGAAGTGGATGGAATACGTTAACACTATCAACCGTCATGATAGCTCGCTATGGAAGCTAGTCAGGCGCGTTCGCGGCGCCCCGCCGAATTTCCTGGAATACTGCATCATGGCGATGTAATAACGGATAACGTCGGGAAAGCGGAGGCCTTCGCGGACTACCTGGAGGGCGTCTTTAGCGAGACACCAAACACTACTCCATTCCATGACACTGTAGATGCTGCAGTGGAAAACTTCATCTCCACAAAGTATCCTATCGCCCCAGAAGTGCTAAGCAAACTACTAATAGCTCCGCTGGACATCAAGAGAGTTCTTGCCCGCCTACCCGGAAACAAAACCCCCGGTCCTGACGGCATTCCGTATATTCTGCTTAAGAATATGCCGAATAAAGACGTCATCCACTTTATGCATATTATAAATGCTATTTTACGCCTCCAACATTTTCCGCTCCCCTGGAAGAAAGCGGTGATAATACTGTTTCCTAAACCGGGCAAAGATGCGAGACTAACAGCCTCGTATCGCCCCATATCTCTGCTAGACACGTTGGGCAAAGTAGCCGAGAAACTCGTAATGTCGAGAATTAACAATGTTGTTGAGAGTCTGAGGATTCTGCCACATGAGCAGTTTGGCTTTCGCCACGGTCACAGCACTACTATGCTCGCGGCGAAAGTCGCGCAAGATACGCTCAACGGCTTTAACGAGAGCAAGGCAACGGCATTGTTACTTCTCGACATAGAGAAAGCATTCGACAAGGTATGGCACAATGGGCTCATATACAAGCTTTTTGCTATTCACGGAATGCCACTTCATATAGCATCCCTCATTGCGTCGTACCTTGCGAATCGCTCATTCTCGGTTCGTGTCCACAATAGCACATCAGGGCCAAGGCGCATCAAGGCCGGCGTGCCCCAAGGAACAGTATTATCGCCGTAAATATGCAGTCATTTTATAGCTGACTTTCCATCTCACCCCTCAACTTCCTTTGCCCTGTATGCTGATGACACTGTGATCTATTCACAATCGTCAGACATACAGGTCGTAAAGCATAATCTCTCTCAACATCTTAACCTTCTAGCTCCCTTTTATAGGGACTGGAAAATATCCTTGAATGCGGCGAAGACAGAACTAGGGATTTTGACACGTAAACCTAACGTCGATATGACGCCAATAGTAATTGGCAACGCGGCTATCACGCCAAAGGACCCAGTCAAATACCTAGGGATAGTCTTTGACCGCAAGCTCCTTTTTTCCAAGCACGTCGCGGCAATAAGGGCTAAGAACATAGCAACACAAAAGAGTTTAAATCCTCTCATACGAACTAGATCTTACATGAGCCCGAATAACAAACTCACGATTTACAAAACAATCATTAGACCGACACTTCTCTACGAGGCGCCTGTCTGGTGCACCGTAGCGAAGACCCACCTGAAACATATACAAACAATACAGAACAGATACCTGCGGGCTGCTTTCTCCCTGACACTATGGGATCGCGTACGTGTCATAGAGCTGCACAACATGGCGAGTATTGATTACATCGACCAGCACATCAACAAGCTTGCTTGCAAGTTTTACGATCACGGTATCAGGGGGTCAGAATTGACCGCAGGTATCGCCAACATACGCTACAACCAACCTCACCTACCTAAATACGGACCGTTATACAAACATACGGACCTGTTCTACCAAGAACTGAGACCACCATAAACAACTAACACACATTAAGCATACCATACGAAACATTAAGTATAAAAAAAAGACTAACATACATAACGTACGTACAATGAATAAGAGAACAAAGACTAACAGACATACAAACAGCAACAAACAACTCAGCAACCGACTGACATCACTTCTGCCGCAGCCACCAAACCGCGCGTGCTATCCCCCTCCTATGCAACCTCTACGTGTTCCGAGCGATTAACTATATGTTATCCCCAGCTCTAAGGGCACAAATGCGTACGTCGTGTATGAATATATGCGACGATATGCATACCGCAGCTGGCAATTATGCCAATCACCGGAGTTGACTCGGAATCTAGATGGTCTGGAACACCGCAGACATGTGGCCGAGATGTCTCTGTTTTACAGATACTTTCACGGCAGATGTTCCCAGGATTTGGTCCGCCTCATCCCGCCCCTGGCAGCTCCTGTCAGACAGTCACGACAAACGGCAAGAGCGCACCAGTTCGTCGTACAACTGGAAACACCTAGAACATCGCTTTACAAGAACTCCTTTGTCTGGCGCACTGCATCACTGTGGAACTCACTCCCAGGACATCTGTTTCCCACTAATTACAACTTACAAATATTCAAGAGCCGTGTCAATCAACATCTTCGCACACACACCGCTCGTCGAGCGCCATAGGGTCTCCCTTTAGTGTGTGTGCCACTGCCATAAAAAAAAAAAAAAAAAAATATATTGTATATATTTGTATATATAAACGTTACATGTTTGTGCCGTCTTGTGTAAAGAAGAAGCAGGTTTTTTGCTCACTTTTTCCTGTGTTGTAAGGCTTGAGCCACCCTTAAATTAAACGCACACAGATCAATACAGCCTCTAGGTATCGAACATATCAACTTTGTTGAAGGGATACCCCAAGTAACAATACATTGACTTGATCGCTGACTAAACTAATCTTATAAGGGCCGACATCAGCCCATAAGTCGCTGGATGTTTGGTACGCGAGTGTATACGCGCAGTGAAAGTGCGTATCAAACCCGTGAAACGAGATTATCTAACACTTAACACGTAGAATAAGAGTAGTATTAAGCACATTTATGTATCAATTATGCAATAAAGATTATTTTGATTTGATTTGATCAAAGAATTCACAAATTTTTCACTCACAAGTTTAAATAATTCCGTCCATAATGAACATCGGCTTGGTGTTGCCAGAAACAAAAAATTTTCTTCAAATTGAAGAATTTTATTAATATTTCTGACACTATAAATTTGGTTTATAATTGGTAACAATCAACTTCATCAATGTTGAAAGAAGAAGGTAGAAATACATGTTTCAGATATCAATTTAAATAAATAGTCAAAAATCAACTTCGACTAGATGTTTTCAGAAGTCAAGAACGTATCCTGCAGCCATGTCATAGAGAGTGACTATGACTATGTGATGTCATTAAATGGAGCCATGAGGGGCACCATATCTCATAGTGGCATGGATGATATCGTTTGCGCCTAAACCTGACAAAGACAGAGCAAGTGGTTTTCTCTTTAGATGATGATTTAAAGCCTACCAACTGAAAATAAAACTACTCGAAACTGATTAATAATATATTGAAGACTATTCTGACTATGCTTGAAAACTAATGCACTTTATCTAATTGATTGAATCCTGTTGACATTAGGCTCGTACAGGCGCGAAAATGAACATTAATTTTCAAAAATAAAATATAAATCATTAAACTATACAGATACGTTCCACAAATATACATATATGACCTACTAGAGCACAGTGGCATAATAGATATTCCTTAAACTACGTGTCTCAAATTTACATGAAACTCGATTTACCTATAGTTCACCTCACTTAAACCCCTACTGTTTATCCTTATGGCTAACTTATAGACTGTACCCTGTGGGCAATCAAACTTGCACATAATATGCCTTCCAATAATATTCGGATTTTTAGGATATAGAGAACACGATCGATGGTGAGAAAAAAGGGGTCCTATATCTTTATAATGCATCCAATATGTGTCATGTTTGCTATAAATAACCTTAAGTTTTCTAGTTGACAACAGATAAAATATAGTGTACAACAAGGCTCTGTTTTGGGTTCAATATTATTATTAGCCGACTTATTTCAATCAGCTTACATCCAATTCGACTTGAAATCATGTGCATTATAGTTTTGACCATGTAAAAAAGATCAAACTTACACATGTTGTGATCAAGAAAACTGAATATACACTGTACCAAAGTCCCATATTGGATCTGGGCGATACTGATTGATAGATATAGTTATCATTATTTCAGAACTGTCTCCAGCACCCTTCAATTACTTACACTACAGGCAAAGGCAGCTCCTCATAAAAATTGTGACTACAATTTCTGTACAGCTCCCTTATATCAGCCACTGTATTTTTCAATACTTTATTGGACATTATGTTCAAAATATATCTAAAAATGAGCTATTGAGTAGCAAGTCTAATTTGGCCCACAGAGATCACTGAATTAATTATTATAAAATATCTTTAAAAATTGAGAAATAAAATGAATTAAAAATTCCTATATTAAATACCATTCTATACAACAAATATAACGTTCTTAACGTAAAAAAATATTTCACAAACATGCATATAATAAAAAAAAATAAAGACACTATTGGAGCTTAATATAGTTTTTGAACTCTGCTTGGATTTTCATGTCATGTCTCTCAGTCTCTCACTTATTATTAGGGCATCCTTGCAACTTAGTTTGAATTTTGAGGAAAATGGGGTGTTACATAAATCTAATATCATGAACTTAAGACGCAGTTCTTTTAAACTCCTCTGTACCAGATATACAATATTTGTAGTGATTTTCATGCAGGGGAACATGAAGAATATTAGAAAAGGCATTTAAGCATCTTTGTTGCACACTGTAATCGGTAAAAATCACTTTAACCTCATATTTATTTACATGATCGTCCAAGGGCAATATATAGAGAAATTCCCCACCATATTTATTAAAATGGGAGACACTTGTTTATATTTAATTCTGGAAACAGGAGCTTAGCTAAAGACCAGCCACTCTCTCTTTCCTTAAATTCACTCGATTTGATAGATAGAGCTTGTTTAAAGTCGGTAAATACTGCTTCTAGATCTGTATTTTTGGAAATAATCGGGTAAAATCGTGAATGGTGGAAAATTTGAATGGGTTTGCAACTTGTTCGGAAATAATCGGGTAAAATCGTGAATTGCGGGATATTTAATTAATTTTTGGATTAAGCTTATAGTGTTGATGACACTGTTCAAATAAAGGCATTTAAAAAAATGTATAGGTAGAATTAAAATAGCTATTTCCTAAGTAAAAACAGCAAAAACCATGAAAAATT
>MU194348.1:0-18712 GCA_016904865.1 Pissodes strobi
TGTTAGCAGTTAATCTGACATTTTTCCACTGCGCAGGGTCAGTGCTGACTCAGAATATTTCGCTCTAAATTTTAAATATTTAAACCTAGTTGATAATAAAATGAAAATTTATTCGAAAAGCTACAAAATTTCTTTAAACTTCAATAAAAATTTAAAATAATATGTAAAGGACAGTCATACAAGAAAAACTATGCAAGTTAAAAGCGATGAATAAAAAGCTAAAAACACACAATAATTTAATTCAATTTTAAAAAGCCTCCGTCTACGCCGCTGTGTTGTGCTTATAATACATCTTCGGCTTATCGTTCGACAGCAGAAATAAAAAGACGCTGGCGTACAAGAGATCCACGCAGAGTCTTTGTTTAAACAGAGAAATGGCCCCGTTTACATAGGAGGGCCCCCCTTTAATTCAAAGCAAATATAAATAAATGAAAAAGAAACACATTTTGGGCCGTATCACCCGTGCATGAAAACGTGACTTTGTATTTATTTATTAAATTTGTATGCCTAACGTTCTGTTCATTTTGTTTTATTAGGTTGTTGCGTTTTAATTTTGTTTACATTGTCTATTTTTAATAACTTTGTTAAGTTTTTATTACTTTTTTTTCGGCTGTTTACTAAGAAGTTTCTAGCAACGCCACTGGAAAAGCCTCATCGTAATTTGCGTTAAAGTTGTTTACTGAATTTTAAGATATTCACTTAATATTAGAACTTTTATCGAGTTATCTCTATTTGGTTCAATATTGATTTTCCTATTCACAACGTTACGGATCGACCCACTTCAAATAAACATGCCATCTTAGCGTAGGTATATATATACGTTTTCGTTTAAATGGATTCCATTCGTCCGTTTGTGAACGGACTGCACGTTATTTTCAATACTTCCATTTTTATTTGCAGTAAGTTTTGGTTAGTTATGGTTAACTAAATGGCATTGAATCTTGCTACGTAAAGATTCTTATTTAAATTTTCTTGGCCCCATACATACGTTTCTGTGTGGCCCCACGGAAACAAGATCTAGTAGCCTCAAGTCTAGGATCCGTGGAGGACACTCACTCAATGTCCGATCACATGCACATTCGCTTCGACATATCCATTGAAAATACTAAATTGGTTATAGCAACCGAGTGCTCAAACTTACCGATTGGATTGCCTACAAAGAGCATCTAAAGTCAAAGCTTGAGGGCGAACCGCTATCCGCTTTAACTACTGAGGCACTTCATGTAGCCTCGATACACCTAGAAAGTTCTATAATAGCCTCTTACGAAAAAAAGTGTCCTATGAAATAGGTGGCAACCCAAAAAGATGTGTCATGGTGAAACAGGACACTAACCAGGCTAAAGACTGAGTGGAAGAAAACCCTTCAATGAAGCCAAAAGACTGAGAAATTGGGATAGCTATCATAAAACCCTATCCGAGTATATCAAACAGCTTCGGAGATCTAAAAGAAGAACTTTTAGGTCCTTTTGTGAAGGGATAGATGAATTACCACCGCCTATTCATCCACAAAAGGTGCTATCCAAGGAGCACTAAAACGAAATCGGCCTACTAAAGAATCGAGCCCAAGACACCTATGCTGAGACACCTGAAGAAAGTCTAAGGTTTCTTCTAGAAACACACTTTCCCGGGTCAAGCATAATTGCTAAAGAAGAGCTGACACAGAAGACGAGTCCATTGAAACCGCTCAGCGGCCTACAAAAAGGGTAAAAGGTCTAGCCAACAAAATCTTTACAAAAAACGCAATCAGATGGCCGATACATAGCTTTAAACCCTATAAATCCCCGGGAGTAGATGACATCTTTCCAACCTTGTTACAACAAAGTATACAGCACCTTCTACCACACATTCAATCAATCAATCTTCACAGCCAGTTTTGCATTGAGCTACATTCCTAAAAACTGGAGGAAAGTTAAGGTAGCGTTCATACCAAAGATAGGGCGACGATCGCAAGAGGAACCAAAATCTTATCGCCTTATTAGCTTAACCTCCTTCCTTCTTAAAACGATGGAAAAGATTATCGATATGCATGTCAGGAGGGAGTTTCTTTCTACTGCTCCACTGCAAGCAAAACAATACGCATACCGACCAACGAAATCTACCACCCATGCTCTTCAAAGTCTCTTCCGCGATATAGAGAAGGCACTGGCTGAGAAAGAAGTGGCGCTATATGTGCATTTCTAGACAACACCTCACATGAATCCATTCAGCGCGCTACAACTCGCAGAGGCGTGGAACTAACCACTACAAAATGGATAAAATCCATGCTAACCAGCCGTGAAGTCACCGCGACCATTGGAGAAACAGCCGTCACAACCAATATAGGGATACCCTCAGCAGGCTTTGAAGTCCAAGATTACGCAGATGCCTAGTTATAATAAAAAGAGGCAAGCATGACAAGGTCCTCTCAGAACGTATGTAAAGTGCACTCAACTTTGTCAGCACATGGTGTACACAGGAAAGACTAAATGTCAACCCAAGCAAAACCGTAGGGATGCCATTCACAAAAAGATGGAAGCTGAACCTTAAAGCACCCACATTGGGAGGGACAACGGTAGAGCTTTCAAAAGAGGTTAAGTATCTTGGCATCGTTCTTGACCAGAAACTAACCTGGAACCCACACCTGGAAAGAACTATCAAAAAAGCAACCGCAGCGCTTTGGGGCTCTCGACGACTCTTTGGTAAAACATGGGGGCTAAAAGCCTCCATCATCTGGTGGTCCTATAACACTGTTGTTAAGCCTATTATAACCTACGCCTGCTGGTATGGTGGGTAAAAACAAAGAAAATAACAACACGGCGAAAGCTAACAAGAGTACACAGGCTCGCCTGTCTGGGCATAACAGGGGCTATGAAAACGAGCCCCACAGCAGCTCTGGAAACCCTACTTTACCTCCCTCCGCTGCACATATGAAACTGAAGTCAGGAGACCTGACTGGTCACTTTACAAACCTGACTGGTCACCTTACAATTCTAAAGGACATCCAGATAGAGGCGATGACCAAACCAACCGATACAATGAAAACAATACTCCATTTTGATCGCTCCTTTGAAGTGGAAATTGAAGACCGCAATACTACAGGGGAACGACCAAAACAACAAGGGGATCCCTTGAAGATGAAAGATGAAAGAAGAGGCGGAATCCGGAGTTTACGGACCTATAAGTCGGTGTCGAATTTCTGCACCCTTAGGAAACACTCCCACAATCTTTCAATCAGAACTAAATGCTATCAATATAGCCAACTCTGAATGTACCAAAAAAGGCTTAAGAGGTGCAAAGATCCTATCAGATAGTCAAGCAGCCTTCAAAGCGCTAGCATCTAGCAGAATAAACTTCCGGCTAGTGTGAGATTGTCGGATGGCTGCAGATCAACTGGCAAACAGAAACAGACTCACCTTAATGTGGGCACCAGGGCACGAGAGTGTGGAAAGCAACGAAGCGGCTGACCAGGTCGCACGGAATAGTGCACTGACTGCCTTTTGCGGGCCTGTATCATTCTGTGGCATCACTAGAGGACACGTTATGAATGAACTCAAAAATTGGGAAAAAAGGCGGCAATGCACCTGGGCAGAGACAGGCCAAGAAACTCATCTCTCACTCGCCTAACTACACAAAGAAGCTTCTCAAAAAAATTAAATAAAACTGGTCGTAGACCTTCTCCTTGACCTTCTCACTCGACATGGCCCCTGGAGTTACTACCTCAAGAAAATGGGGAAAACCACTGACTCGCCAAAGGTTGAAGCATCTCGAAAATGCCCTTGTGGCGCCGGGAGCCGGGAGATCTACAAAAGCTCAACTCACGAAATATTCTGAGATTCTCGAAGGAGATAGGAATTTCTGTGTAAAATAGAAGGGTATACACAAAAGATCAATTATTGTGGTCGACGTGTTGAAGGGTAAATCTTGCCGAGCGACCCCTCTACCTACCATACCATACCATGTATGTCGAAAACCGAGTGGAAAACTATAAAAAATAAATATACAACTGAATTTGAGTGAGGAATTAATAAATAAAAATAATATATTTCTTTTCTCGCGTTTCGCTAGGAATGGTAAAATCATCAATTTAACTTATTTTTATTTTATCTTTTATTTTTTACAGTGCGTATCTTCCTTCCATTCGCATGGAAGCTTTGTAAATATCTATGGCGAAAAACGAGTGAAAAACTATAGAAAATCTTCTTCTTCTCATCCTCGTTTGAGATCAGAATGATCTGTTAATTCCGGGCTTGCCGTCGTAATAATTTTGGTGCTGTGGATTGCCAGCTGTCTTTCCATCTATTTGGTGGTCTACCGGGTGGTCTGCTACCAACTGATTTTCCCTCAAGTGCTGTACGGGGTACTCAATATATCTTCAGCCATCCTTCTGACGTGGTTGTACCATTCCGGTCTTCTTTGCCTTCCCCATCTTCCATCTTACTATGTCCTGTACTCCCCATTATTCTCTTATATCCGTGTTTCTTACGTGATCCCTTCGGGTTTTGCCGGCTATCGCTCTCAGCACCCTCATTTCTGCGACGGTTTTGTTCGTGTCTTCTCTTGCTTCTATTGCGTATGTCATGACGGGTCTTATGCATGTTTTGTAGATTTTAATCTTACTGTCCATTCTCATGTATTGGTTGGCCTATACAATTTCTCTTAGGAAGCCTGATGTTACTGTTGCTCTATTAATTTGGCCTCTTAGGTCCCTTGTTGGATCGTGGTTGCTGGCGATATTCATGCTGAGGTATTTAAACAGCATCACTTGCTCTATGGGCTTATTTTCAATTACGAGCTTGCATCTGAGTGATTCTTTAGCGATGGTCATGCTTTTTGTTTTTTCGATGGATATGCTCATATTAAGTTGTTAAGAGAACTTGAATAGCTGTCGTTGCAAGTCGTCTTCGTTTTCTGCGAATATTGGTGCATCGTCGGTATAGCATACCATGGTTATAGGTTCATTCTGTATCCCATATTTAAGGTCGCTACTTTTTCTATGATTTTGTCCATAAGAAGATTAAATAAGAGTGGGCTGAGGCTATCTCCCTGCCTGATTCCTCTTGGTGTTGGGATGATTTTCGTGTTATGTTGTCCTGCTTTAACTTGGGTGGAATTGGCGGTATTAAGATTGTAGATTACCTTTACTTTGTTGGCTGGTATCTCTTTCTCTATCAGGATGTTGATGACGTCATTCAGTTGTACTTTGTCAAATGCTTTAGTTAGATCGATGAAGCAAATAAATGCCGGTGTGTTATATTCTATGGCCTTTTCTTTTATTTGTTTGGTGATGAATATGGCGTCTGTTGTCGATCTACCCTTTCTAAATCCTTGTTGTTCTTCCCTATTAGCTATGTGTTTCTCCAGTTTATCCTTTAGCAGGCCTGTAAACAGTTTCATTGTTGTACATAATAAGGTTATTCCTCTGTAGTTTTCAGGAGCTGTTTTTTGTCCTTTCTTGAAGATGGGGATTGTTGTGCTCGTATGCCAATCATTTGGTATTTTTGTTGTAATCAGGATTTTACTAAACAGATCTGTAAGTTTTATTATGAGCTCCGAGCCCCCGTATTTTAAGAGTTCACTTGGTATATTGTCTGTTCCTGGTGTTTTTCTGTTTTTAATCTTCCTCAGTTTTTCTTTTATTTCCATCTCCGATATTGTTGCACTTGACGCCGTATAGTATTCTATTTCGTGTGTTTCTTCACATCATATAGTTTTCCAAAGTATTCTTCCAGCGACTCCTTTGATTTGAACAAACTCATTAATCAGCTTCTTTGTATTTTTCCACACTCTTTTTTGGGCGCCGAATATATCGTTCGCTCGTGAATTTGATCCAGTGTTATCTATTGATAGCTTTGATTCGTGAGCTGACTCTATTTCTCGTTTGTATGTATTCTGCATTTTGTTGGTGGGTTGGGGAGCTGTTGTATGATAGGTAGCTTCTTCTTTTTAATTCTGCGAGATCCTTCACTTCTTGGCTTAGTGGTGTTTGTCGGGTTTGTGTTTATTATTCTTTTCCCGATGGATTTTTCAGCCGCCTGAAGGATGGATTTCTTTATTTCTTTCCAGTAGGTTTCCACCTCACATTCTTTGAGGTCCAGCTCCTTTAATTTATATGTTAACCTGTTTTCATACAGTTTCCGCGTGCTGTCTGATTCTGTATTGTATTTTTCAATGTAAACTAGCGATTTTTAGATTCTACGGCGTTGTTCCATTAATAATTTACATAATATGAGATTGTGATCCGTTCCTATATTGACTGACCTTAGGGCCCTTACATCGGGTATCTGGGTTGGTGTAATTGCTCTGCTGGTAATAATGACGTCTAACATTGATTTTTGACCTATGGTATTGTTGAATGTGTATTTGTGTTGTTTCTTGTGTGGGAAGTAAGTGTTGTTAATTCTAAGTTCGTTCCTGGCGCAAAAATCGACTAGGAGCTCTCCATTTTAGTTGATAGTGGGTTCATTGTATTTCTGCTTGACGCCCGGAAGTACCTCATCACCTGTTCTGGCGTTAAGGTCTCCCAGTATTATGATTTTATGATTCTTACTTATCTTGTTTACGGAGTTCTGTAGATCCTCATAGAATCTTTCCGACAATTCTATAGGCTTGGATATATCTGGTGCGTATGTACTCAGTAAGTGTGTTGTGGTTCGATTTAGTTTTAGGGAGATTTTAAGTATTCTGTCGTTGATGTATTCTATGCATATCTTCGATATATTGTATATATTTTTCATGGAGCAGTATGCCAACTCCTGAGTTTGCCCTTTCGGGCTTGGCTTTCCCGCTGTATATTACCGAATGTATTTACCGAACCTGTCTGTTCCCTGTCCTTTTCGCTTTGTGTCTGATATTCCACATGTCTACCCTGTGTTTCTCCATCTCAATAAGTATCTCCTTATCCCTTCCATTCCACGAAGTTATATTCCAGCAGGCCACTCTGGTAATGTTGCTTGTTTTCCAAGTTCGTTTGTTCCTTGTCATAGCATGGGTCGTCATCGTAGAGGTCTGTCCTAGTTCTGAGGCATCGTCTCCGGTTCTGTGAGCTGCGTGTTTGTTTTCCGTCTAGCAGATAGCTGATGCCCTTACTCGACAACCCTCCTTCTTTACCCGGGCTTGAGACCGGCATTGGCTGCCTCTGAGCTACTCTGTTCACTCATTAGCTACCAAAGGCGAAGTTCTATAGAAAATAAATATGCAAATTAAATTAGAATAAGAAAATAATAATGAAAAATAATATTATTTTGCTCGTTTTGGAGTTTTTTGAAAAAATTCAAATTTAGAAAACATTTTTAAAAAAATTTTCATATCTGAGATTTATTTGAAAAAAAAATCACATTCTCATTGCCACTTTTTCTCCTTACAAGGGGGCAGGCAGATTTCAAAGAAGACGTTTCGCCCATCATCAATTTAATTTATTTTTATTTTATCTTTTATTTTTTGTGTAGCTTTCTTCCAATCACAGATGGAAGTTTTGTAAATATCTATGTCGAAAAATGACTGAAAACTATATAAAATAAATATGCCAATAAATTTGAATGAGGGAAAAATGATTTAAAATAATATATTACTTTGTCTCGTAATTGAGTTTTTGTAAAAAATTTGAGATTGGTTTCTCGAAAATAGCGATGGAATGATTGGCTTGCACGTACGCTTAAAGTAGGTTTTTCCGGGTTTTTCAGACTGAAAATGACAAAGTTCGCCAATTCGGCATTTTCAAACGGATCCATGCGATTTCTTGGTATGTCTTGCTCAAAACCCCCTTCTTTAATGCACGAGAGTGGTTGCTCCAGGTTATTCGATTTTCCCGTAATAAAATATTAAATGATGACGTGTCGTGTCAAAGTCCGAAATGGCGAAAAGTTTAAATTCAACTAGCTCACCTTGTATAAAAGCCATCATCATGTACAAAGTGCCTTCTTATACAGTTTTTCGCCTAAATTCTCTTTTTTTTTAACACGCTTATATTAGCTTCACTTGTAATGTTTGTAACGGAATCTTTGGACGAGATTTTCACCCACTTCAAAACGTCAGTTTAAACTGAAACTTTGCGCACTTATCAAGAACCGATGACAATACAATAATTTGAAAAAAAAAATCGAAATTTAGATTTCAAAAATTTAGAAAAAAAATTAGATTGAAAAATTTTTGTGAAAAATCTGTATTCCAAAAATAATAAAAAAGTTTGGGTTAGTTTAGGTTAGTTGAATTTTTGAAAAAAAGTAAAAAATAAATTATAATTTAAAAAAAACTAAAAAAAAACACGCTTTAAAGGGAAACCGAATTAAAAATTAAAAAATGATAAAATAGAATAAAGTGATTGACAAAAAAAATTATTTTATTGTAAAAAGCGTCGGGTGCATGATATCAATTGTTATAAATATTTCATTGGCAGCTATTGATAAAAGTAGAGTTGTTATAAAAATATAGTAAAAAGCACCCCATCATGCTTTTTATAATAAAATATTTTTTTTGTCAATCACTTTATTATATTTTATTATTTTTTACTTTTTAGTTCGGTTCCCTATAAAGGTGTTTTTTTAGTTTTTTTTTTCATTAGCTTTGGGGAAACAAAATAAGAACCTTCATGTTTTTTGACCTATAGACGTCGATGTTTTTATATTTTTCCGACATTTTCGAAACAGAAAAGCATTTAGACATTTTTGTTCTACAGATTTAACGTTTTCAGTGTCACCCCGTACAAATGTTGATTTTTATAGACAGGTATTTTTAAAGAAATAATCACGCACCTGGTCGCAACATTTAAAAGGGGGAAAGTAAAAGAAGGAACAAGTACAACAAAAGCTCCTTCAATATACAAAAGATTATAATATTTGATTCAATCTCTTGGACCTTTGGGCAACACGTCATATGGGAGGATGCACCTACTTAAACGTATAAGATACTTGAACAATGATAATATGTCCAACACCGGTAACAAACTATAATAAACTAAAAACATATTAGACGGTAATAGTTTTGGTCATTAAATATATTATAAGGCCAACGTTCTGTTAATCCATTATGACAAGCAAATAAATACATTTTTAAACGTTTCAGATTTTGATCAGTTTATATTTTAATAATACTTTATAGTGGTAGCCATGGCAACATTCTACTAGAAGCATGGTGATTATAAAGTGCTCAAAAACTGAATGACGCAAATTCAGGGTTTTCAGGCCATAGAAAACCAAAATTCGAGGTTAGGTGTCTCCTTTTTATACAGGGTGGCCCAGCAGCACAACATTTATTCTCTTTATATTGTGTGAGTGCTTCCTACCATGATATATATTTAAAATATTGAAATCAATGTTTAAACTAACCCAGATAGTTACGGCCAAAGTCCATCATAATTGATATTAAGTTCGAAGTTTAAGTAAATGCCTTAATGAAATAGGATTGAAAAAGAGTAAATTTTGGAGGGATAGCAGGGCATTTTTTCTTCAAAAGAAAGCCATTCGTATTGTCTTAACATTGGGACAGAGAATCCTACAGGAGTCATTTTAAACAGTTCAATTTCAGAATTCTTCCAGGTTGCTTGATCTTCTTTTTCAAAAACAGAAAAATTCTCAGACACAATCGCTATTAAAAGATTAGTTCTGGATGCTGGTAGTCAATCATCAATCATCTAAACTAACCCAAACTAACTTTAAGGATTAAAGACGGTCCTGGATCCCATACTTTTTTAACCAAACGAACATGTTATACTTATATTAACCGAACCAATAATATTAATCTAATTTGAGCCGCCGCCGCCGACTAACCCATTTAATAAATTCTCTAGGAACCATCCTAGAGTGAACAAAAGGGCACCCCATAGTAAAAGACCCTTCTAGCAGCCAACGATCGTTGACTAATCCCACCGCTCGGAATATATTGTTCTCACCCTCTGATTTGCCTATTTTTATCTTTATCCATCTTGAAGGGTGGGTTCGGGCCCTGATAGGCAACCATCTTGGGGTGAGAAATATTTCCGGTTTTTAGATTCAGTCGCGGGCAATCTATAGAATAGAGACACATTTAATTCGGTAGGTATTATATTTTTGAAAAAAAAAACGGCGTTATAGATTAAACATCATCATTTTTTTCAGACGGTGGGGGTTTCTACTAAAATAAATTCTTATTTTGATAAAGTGGCTGTGAATTTTTTGAACCAAAACCTTACTTGCACAAGTTAGCTGCGATTTTCTGAAATGACATAACCATCTTTGGATACAGGTCGGGATAAGATCGTTTAAAATTTCTAAAACAAAAAATTATTTTAAACAAGATGGCTGTAGATTTTTGAAATAAAGCCTTGTTTAGATAAGATGGCTATGGGTGTCTGTAATTTAAGCCTTAAGACAAGGTGACCTAGGCTTTCTAAACTAAGAAGAAGGCGAGGAAGAAGGTATCTAAAACTAAAATATAAGGTGGCTGTGTACGTTTGAAATGAAACCTTGCTTAAACAAGGTGGCTGTGGATTTCTGCTATAAGATATTGTGGTAGATAAGGTGGCTGTTTATGAAGTGTAGCAGTGCTTGGATTTCTTAAACAAAATCTTATTTAGATAAGGTGGCTGTGGATTTCTAAAAATCAACCTCGAAATCAACCTTGTTTAGGCTGTGGATTACTGAAATTAATTAAATATGGTGGTTGTAGCTGTCTAAAATAAAATCTTATTTAGAAAATGTGGCTTTCTATTTCTTACAGTAAACTTTGTTCAGAATTATGAAAGGATAAGATCATTGTGGCTTTCTAAAATGAAATCTTACCTAGAAAAAGGCTGCGGATATCTGAAATTAAGCCTTGTTTGGACGAAGTGCTGTGAATTCTAAAAAACCTTGTTTAGATAAAGTGACTGTAAGTGTATTTATTGTCTAGATAAGATGGTTCTGAATTTCTAAACGAAAACCTTATTCAGATAAGGTCGAGGATAAAATGGTTGTGGATTTCTACAATTTTTAAACCTTTTCTAGACAAGGTAGCTTCATATTTCTAAAGATCAACCATGCTTAGAGAAAGTGGCTGCGGATTACTGAAATTACTGAAATTATACCTTGTGGTTATGGATTTCTAAAACACAATCTTATTTAGACAAGATGGCTGCGTATTTCGGTAATTTAACTTTGTTTAGAAAAAGTAGGTATAGCTGTGGATTTCTAAAGTAAGGCCTTATGGTTTAGATAAGGTAGTTGCGAGTGCGGCTATAAATTTCTCAACTAAAAACGTTGTTTAGGTAAGGTGGCTATGGATTTCTAAAACAAAATCATATTTAGACAAGGTTGCTGTGGATTTTTGAAATTTAGAAGTGTTTAGATAAGGTAGCTGTGGATTTCTAAAATAAGACCTTGTTTAGATAAGGTGGTTGTGGGTATCTAAAATTAAATCTTGTTCATATAGTGTCTGTAAAATTCTCAACTAAAAACCTTTATTAGATAAGATAGTAGCGAGGTTGGCTATACATTTTTCAACTAAAAACGTTGTTTGTGTTGTGGCTATGTATTTAGATAAGGTGGCTGTGTATTTTTGAAATTTAGCTGTGTTCAAATAAGGTAGCTGTGGATTTCTAAAATAAGACCTTGTTTAGATACGGTGGTTGTGGGTATATAAAATTAAACTATGTTTAGATAAAGTGGCTCTAAAATGTTCAATTCTAAACCGTTATTAGATAAGGTAGTTGCGAGTGTGACTATAAACTTCTCAACTAATAACATTTTTTAGATAAAGTGGCTATGGATTTTTAAAATAAATCTGATTTAAAGAAAGTGGCTGTGGATTTTTGAAATTGAGCTATATTCAGATAAGGTGGCTGTGGATTTCTAAAATTAAATCTTGTTCAGATAAAGTGGCTTTAAAATTATTAACTAAAAACCTTTATTAGATAAGGTGGCTATAAATTTCCCAACTAAACACGTCGTTTAGATAAGGTGACTATTTATTTAGATAAGGTGGCTATGGATTTCTAAAATAAAATCTTATTTAGACAAGGTGGCTGTGGATTTCTTAAAATTTAGTAGATAAAGTAGCTGTGGATTTCTAAAATAAAACCTTGTTTAGATTATGCGGATGTGTATTTTTGAAATTTAGATATGTTTAGATAAGGTAGCTGTGGATTTCTAAAATAAAACCTTGTTTAGATAAGGTGGTTGTTTAGGTATCAAAATTAAATCTTGTTTAGATAAAGTGGCTCTAAAATTCTCAACTAAAAACCCTTATTAAATAAGGTTGTTACGAGTGTGGCGGCTATAAATTTCTCAACTAAAAACGTTGTTTAGATAAGGTGGCTATGGATTTCTACAATAAAATCTTATTTAGACAAGGTGGCTGTGGATTTTTGAAATTTAGCTGTGTTTAGATAAGGTAACTATGGATTTCTAAAATATGACCATATTTAGGTAAGGCGATTGTGGATACATAAAATAAAATCATTTTTAGATTAAGTGGCTGTAAAATTCTTAACTAAAATCCTTTATTAGAAAGATAGTTGCGAGGGTGGCTATAAATTTCTTAACTAAAAAAATTGTTTACATAAGGTGGCTACTCGGGTGGCTATGTATTTAGATAAGATGACTATATGGATTTCTAAAATATAATCTTATTTCGACAAGGTGGCTGTGGATTAAATCTTGTTTAGATAAAGTGGTTGTAAAATGCTCAATTAAAAACCTTATTTGATAAGGTGGTTGCGATGGTGGCTATAAATTTATTAACTAAAAACGTTGATTAGATAAGTTGGCTATGGATTTCTAAAACAAAATCTCATTTAGACAAGATGTAATTTAACTCTATGTAGAAAAGGTAGCTGTGGATTTCTAAAATAAAACCTTGTTTAAATAAGGTGGCTGTATGTATGTAATGTTAAATCTTGATTAGATAAAGTGGCTTTAAAATGCTCGACTAAAAACCTTATTAGATAAGGTGGTTGCGAGAGTGGCTATAAATGTGTCAACTAAAAACGCTAATCAGACAAGTTGGCTATAGATTTCTAAACCAAATCTTATTTAGACAAGGTGGCTGTGGATAATTGAAATTTAGCTGTGTTTAAATAAAGTAGCTGTGGATTTGTACAATAAGACCTTGTTTAGATAAGGCGGTTGTGGATATATAAAATTAAATATTCTTTAGATAAAGTGACTGTAAAATTCTCAACTAAAAACCATGCTTAGATAAGGTGGTTGCGAGTGTGGCTATACATTTCTCAACTAAAATGATATTTAGATAAGGTTTCTAAAATAAAACCTTATTTAGACAAGGTGGCTGTGGATTTTTGAAATTTAGCTGTGTTTAGATAAAGTAGCTACTGGATTTCTAAAATAAGACCATATTTAGATAAGGTTGCTGTGGACATCTAAAATTAAGTCTTGTTTAGATAAAGTGGTTTTAAAATGCTCAACTAAAAACCTTATTAGATAAGGTGGTTGTGGGTATATAAAATTAAATCTTCTTGAGATAAAGTGGCTGTACAATTCTCAACTAAAAACCATGATTAGATAAGGTGGGTGCGAGTGTGGCTATAAATTTCTCAACTAAAAACGACTCGAAAAACGATGTTTAGATAAGGTGGCTATGTATTTAAATAAGGTGGCTATGGATTTCTAAAATAAATCTATTTTAGACAAGGTGGCTGTGGATTTTTGAAATTTAGTTCTGTTTAGATAAGGTAGCAAATGAATTCCTAAAATAAGACCATATTTAGATAAGGTGGCTGTGGATATCTAAAATTAAATCATGTTTAGATAAAGTGGTTTTAAAATGCTGAACTAAAAACCTTATTAGATAAGGTGGTTGCGAGGGTGGCTATAAATGTATCAATTAAAAACGTTAATCAGATAAGTTGGCTATAGATTTCTAAAACAAAATCTTGTTTAGACAAGATGGCTGTGGATTTCTGTAATTTAACTCTGTTTAGACAAGGTAGCTGAGGATTTCTAAAATAAAACCTTGTTTAAATAAGGTGATTGTATGTATGTAATGTTATATCTTGTTTAGATAAAGTGATTTTAAAATGCTCAACTAAAAACCTTATTAGATAAGGTGGTTGCGAGGGTGGCTAAATTTATCAACTAAAAACGCTAATTAGACAAGTTTGCTACGGATTTCTAAACCAAATCTTATTTAGACAAGGTGGCTGTGGATAATTGAAATTTAGCTGTGTTTAAATAAGGTAGCTGTGGGTTTCTACAATAAGATCTTGTTTAGATAAGGCGGTTGTGGATATATAAAATTAAATCTTCTTTAGATAAAGTTACTGTAAAATTCTCAACTAAAAACCATGATTAGATAAGGTGGTTGCAAGTGTGGCTATACATTTTTCAACTAAAAACGTTGTTTAGATAAGGTGGCTATGTATTTAGATAAGGTGGCTATGGATTTATAAAATAAAATCTTATTTAGACAAGGTGGCTGTACTGGCTGTGGATTTTTGAAATTTAGCTGTGTTTAGATAAAGTAGCTAATGAATTTATAAAATAAGACCATATTTAGATAAGGTGGCTGTGAACATCTAAAATTAAATCTTGTTTAGATAAAGTGGTTTTAAAATGCTCAACTGAAAACCTTATTAGATAAGGTGGTTGCGAGGGTGGCTATAAATGTACCAATTAAAAACGTTAATTAGATAAGTTGGCTATAGATTTCTAAAACAAAATCTTGTTTAGACAAGATGGCTGTGGATTTCTGTAATTTAACTCTGTTTAGAAAAGGTAGCTGTAGATTTCTAAAATAAAACCTTGTTTAAATAAAATGGCTGTGTGTATAAAATGTTAAATCTTGTTTAGATAAAGTGATTTTAAAATGCTCAACTAAAACCTTATTAGATAAGGTAGTTGCGAGGGTGGCTATAAATTTATCAACTAAAAACGCTAATTAGACAAGTTGGCTATGGATTTCTAAACCAAATCTTGGTGGTGGCTTGGATAATTGAAATTTAGCTGTGTTTAAATAAGGTAGCTGTGGATTTCTAAAATAAGACCATATTTAGATAAGGTAGCTGTGGATATCTAAAATTAAATCCTGTTTAGATAAAGTGGTTTTAAAATACTCAACTAAAAACCTTATTAGATAAGGTGGTTGCGAGGGTGGCTATAAATGTATCAACTAAAAACGTTAATTATACAAGTTGACTATGGATTTCTAAAACAAAATCTTATTTAAACAAGGTGGCTGTGGATTTTTTAAATTTAGCTGTGGATTTCTACAATAAGACCTTGTTTAGATAAGGCGGTTGTGGTTATATAAAATTAAATCTTGTTTAGATAAAGTGGCTGTAAAATTCTCAACTAAAAACGTTGTTTATATAAGCTAGCTATGTGTTTAGATAAGGTGGCTATGGATTTCTAAAATAAAATCTTATTTCTAAAGACAAAGTGGCTGTAGATTTTTGAAATTTAGCTCTGTTTAGATAAGGTAGCTGTGGATATCTAAATTAAGACCTTGTTTAGATAAGGTGTTTGTGGGTATCTAAAATTAAATCTTGTTCAGATAAAGTGGCCGTAAATTTTTCAACTAAAAACCTTTATTAGATAAGATAGTTGCGAGGGTGGTTATACATTTCTCAACTAAAAATATTGTTTAGATAAGGTGGCTATGTATTTCTAAAATAAAATCTTATTTCTAAAGACAAAGTGAATTTTTGAAATTTAGCTGTGTTCAGATAATGTAGGTAGCTGTGGATTTCTAAAATATGACCATATTTAGATAAGATGGTTGTGGATATCTAAAATAAATTGTTGTTTAGATAAAGTGGTTGTAAAATTCTCAACTAAACACCATATTAGATAAGATGGTTGCGACGGTGGCTATACATTTTTACTAAAAATGTTGATTAGACAAGTTGGCTATGAATTTCTAAAACAAAATCTTATTTAGAAAAGGTAGCTGTGGATTTTTAAAAAGAGACCTCGTTTAGAAAGGTGACTGTGTGTCTCTAAAATTAAATATTGTTTAGATAAAGTGGCTGCATACAATTCTCAACTAAAAACCTTGATTATATACTTAGATAAGGTGATTGCAAGGGTGGCTATACATTTTTCAACTTAAAACATGGTTTAGAAAAGGCGGCTATGGATTTCTAAAACCAAATCTTATTTAGACAAGGTGGCTGTGGATTCTTGAAATTTAGCTGTGCTCAGATAAGGTATAGCCGTGGATTTCTAAAATAAGACAATATTTAGATAAAGAGGCTGTGGATATCTAAAATTAAATTTTAGATCAAGTGTCTGTAAAATTAAGTATCAACTAAAGAAGTTGTTTAGACAAGGTGGCTATGGATTTCTAAAACAAAATCTTACTTAGATAAGACGGCTATTGATTTATTAAGGTTAATATTTCTAAAATAAATCCTTGATTAGAAAAGATGGTTCGCTGAGGCTGAAATTAAACTTTGCTTGAACGAGATGGCTCTGGATTTCTGTAATAAAATCATCTCGAAAATCATGCTTATATAAGGCGGCCGTGAATTTCTAAAATTAATCCTTGTTTAGATCAAGTGGTTGTGGATTTCTAAAATAAAAACAGTCCGCGACACCATGTCAGATAAGGCGGCTGTGGATATCAGAAATTAAACCTTGTTTACATAACGTTGCTGTGGATTTATAAATTAAAACTTGTTTGGAAAGGAGGCTGCGGATTTCCAGAATTAAGCTTTGTTTGGAGTTTTTCAAATAAAACCATAGTAAGTGAACAACGCCAAAAAATCGTACGTCAAAATTGACAGCTTTAACGAACACAAATTCCGGAAAAATAGCGACAGTGCTGTGTTGTCATGTCCACTGTAGAACAAGCTTTACGTTGAATTAAAGGTAAGTTACCTATCCATGGACCATCAGAACAGATGTTTGCTTTTATTATATTTTACTTATTTAATAAAATCCCCAAGCCATGATTTTTAGTTGGCTTATTTAATAAATTTTTTATTAATGTTGATGCTATCAAGTGGATTAATTCTGACGATCTGGCAACCTTGGGAAGTTTATAAAGTAAATTACCTATATAATATTGTCTGATAGTATAGTTCCCAAAAGTTAAATCCCCTTCGGGATAGCAAAACTTAATTATGACGGCTTAGAGCAATCCAGGAACTAAACCTCGAATTAAACTAAATTTAATTAACCTTCAATTAAATTAAACTAAACTAGGCAACCAACTTTCGGAACGTACTTATTGAAGTTCGCGTTAATTCGTGTTTATTCGTTCGTCGTCGTCGGTTGTTTTACCCACACTTATTCTGTTTATTGTTTTATTATTTGATATAATTATAATTTTTGTTATAATGTTAAATCCTATTTCTTCATTTTAATTTAGTTTAAAATTGTAGTTTACTCATTAGTACTAACATTAAATTTCGTTACATAAACAAAGCCATAAACTTCATGTCAGTAGGTAGGTAAATTGCAAGTTTTGAAAACATTTTCCCTCAGGTTTTCTCTTTATTAAAGAGTGAATTAGCATTATTAACCATAGGCAAGGTGCGTTTAGAGCCCTTTTTGCTAATTAATTAGCATTACAGTACTAACCATAGGCAAGGTGCGTTTAGAAGCCTTTTTGCTAATAAAACATCATAAAATATAAATTAACCAGAAACAGCTTTGCACAGGTTAAAAACCTATTTGAGAGCACCGTTATTGTGCACGTTTTAAGTGGTATTAACGCCAACTAAAAACTTTTCACGTAGAAACGAAATTACCAAAAACGAATAGCCATTAAAATCAATTTGAAAGCCAGCTAACCCCCCCAACCAATGTAAATAGTGCTTATAACATTCCAATAGGCAAATAGGTATTAGCAAAAATCGAGCCAAAAATAAAACCATTATCAATTAAATTATTTTTAATCTCAGGATAAACATTTTTTTTTATCTGTGAGTTAATGAACACCTGAAATAGAGGCCGTGTAGCAACGAAAGTACGAAACGAAATAGGATTTTAAAAAGAACATGATGAATGATGATATCAACTGACCATCTCCTCTTTTAGAAATAAGATGATACTTTATATCTTGCCCAATTAAATCTGATTACAAATCTTATATAATGGAGCTGTTGTATACATGAAAAAAATTAATAATTTTCGTGGGCAAAAAAGGGGAATTTATTGACAATATAAATATATTTTTTGCAAAGTGAGCTGCGATTTCTCTTACTTCCAAAGCCAACTACTAGGAGGAAATTTTATAGACACGGCTAGCTGCGATGTGTGCAAAAATAACCTATAAGATTCGAAGGGCGTTTTCGCTCGAAATCGAGGGATTTATGCTAAACCCGTCTCACATGCGAATCTTGGGACTCCTGGCTGCATTCTTAAGCCCGACGAATGGCCCGAAGGGCCAAAATAAGACGGAAAACCCAAAATTAGGTCAGGCAATACAGAGGAATCAGCAAGGTACTTACCAAATAAATCCGTTTTTCAGTGATTATTTGACTGCATGGGACTTCTGCACTCACGTATCTTATGGGGGGCACCCTTAAAAATACCGTGAACACACCGAACACATTTTTTTCTATCCAAAAATACGAGAAATAAGCGAAAAACCGGACCATTGACGAGACCTGGCTAATTCGCGAAACGTCGCGTGGCGCCATCTAAACTGCAGACGAACAAACTGAGATTCGCGAATCGCGAATGCCGTGAAAGTGGCGCGAATTTCGCCGAGTGGGTGGGGTCTGTTTCGTTTGAAATGCTGACAGTGGTGGCGGTATTATGTTTCATACGTGTTTTTTTAATTTAATTTGCATTTATAATGAGAACGCTACCCAACA
>MU194349.1:0-12998 GCA_016904865.1 Pissodes strobi
ATTAGGTTGCCGCTTAGAAATATAGTCTGTCGAAGTGATGGTTTGCTTGAATACTTATTTATATACTAAAATTTGATAACCGTTGCACGTTTAAAGTTCATAATCGCTTACGATGATCGCTCGCATTTCTTATAATTATTTTATCTTGAATATTTGCATTTTTCCAAGTTCAAGTTCAAACTTAGGATAGAGTGATATTTATTTACGTGGCGCGTAGACTTCTTTGCATTTAGTAAACATTTATATTATTATTATTGTAGGCGATCTTTTCTTGGTCATTACCTATCTGATATCGATTTTGCAAAAAGTTGCAATAAGGGATTTGGTGTTATACAGGGCAGCACCAAAAGCTGAATTTTTTAAGGTATTTCAGTGTCTATTTAGAATGAAGATATTGTAATGTATCTAAAAAAATCCAAATACGTAATAATACCTGATTAATGGTTATCGCGGTCACGAACTGAAAAAATATATAAAACTATTAAAAGCACAGCCTGCCACCAGTCGCTGCTTTTCATTTTTTCCACTTTCAAAATTTTCTGTTTTATCTACTATTTTATAGTAGTGATGACCTAGTTACGTTACGTGATGACTATTGTTCGCTTTCTTTCCCTTAATTTATCTTGCTTCAAAACTTCACGACTTCGCAGTTTGCGGGTCGAATTGAAGGACAAAGTCGACCAATCGCGCCGCATCTTTACCACCAGATCTTCGGCTATTAAATCTATAATAAGTAAGTATGCAATGCACCAAAATTTAATAAATGTTATCATACCAATTCACGATTTATTTTAAAAATGTTTATAAATCCGAACTAATTAATATTAGGTTATCGCCCTTCGTTATGCGGTTACCTACTGTTTTTTTATTTATTTTAAATTAAAATAAAAAGTATTTTTGTCTTTAAACTATAGCGAAATATCTTCTATGTGATTGGATAGTAATATAATATGATGTTCTTTTGATATTAGTTAGTAATTAGAGTAAGAATACATACATTCGAATCATGAGATGATTAAGGTCGCCCATTTCTAGCTAATACACAAGAAAACGAATAAATAATAATGCAAAATTTCAATGAAATTTCAGGCAAATAAATCTACTGATTTATCGCAAAAAGTATATGCATTGATATGCTAAAAGTAACTTTTCACCTCGAAATCTGCCATGAAATCCACCAAAAAATTTCCACTTTTTATGATCCTGACCCATTTCTTCAGCTTCAAAGCGTTTTCAATGATATTTCAGGCAATTAAATGCATACATTTAGATATTTTAACTCAATTGTATCGGATACATATACATCCAAAGTGTTAAATGAACCCAAAAACAAACAAAAAACTGATGATTAAGAGTAAGCCTTCAATAAACCAAGAAAAATCAACGATCAGCAATACATTAAACAAATAATTGAAAATTGGAAAAACGAGAAGAAAAGAGAGCAGACAAGCAAGACATGAGAAGAAAATAGAACTCTTAGATATAGAAATAGAAAAGAAAAGAAAGTTTGAGTAGGATGTAACAAAAAACATATTGTAATGTTTCTAATTTAAATTTGTTGCATGGTTTGGTTTTAATAGGTACTTAGTGTAAAATCGGAATTCCTAACAAAAGTAAACATTTAGAATTTATTTATTTCTACATTAGCAGGTTATAAGAATAAATATACACAGAATAACATGAAAAAGAAAGAGTATTAAAATTAAGCTAAGCATTGAGCCTAAAACTGGGTGTAACGAGGAACCGAGTAAGGGGCAATAATAAATTGTAAAAGTGTACAATAGATAAAAATACTTAATATTGATATGATTCAATTTAATTTTTTTTTTGGGAAAACTCTGTCTTATTTTATTTCTTGTAGCTTGAAAGTAAAAATTGGGAAATACATAAAAGTTTGTTCTTCTTTTAATAACTGAAAAACGAAATAATTTCATTTATAAATATTGTTGTATACTGAATATTTCCCATTGTTATATTTTCAACGTAAACATTTTCAATCCCTATATTTTGCGTGTCTCTCTCCACACTTCCATACTTCATTTAATTTCATTCCCTATATATTCTAATAGCTGAATCACTGCAGGTTTACTCAGTATAAATCTATGAAAACAATTATAATCTGATCAGTCTTCTGCTTTTTGTAAACTTTCCATTTTCTCACAATAATTTCTAATTCAGAATCAGAGGAGCTTGAAGTTAAGAAATCTTCCGACAATAACTCAGAGTCTGAAGTAAAATAGTCCATTTTTACTTTTTTTTAAATTTAATATCAGCAGCCAAAAAAACTCAAAGATAAAATTTAAATTTTGGGGTCAGCAACACCAAAGTTGAAAATGTTACTCAGTCATCGAAACAGCGTGGCTTAACTGACTGGCCTTAAAAATGCAAAGTAGTATTATTCTGAAAACACGTAATGTAAATAAAGTATAAAAGATAAAGTGGTTTATGAAAAAGGCCCCACGTCTGTTAACCAAAACTAAATTACCATATTCGCCTATTTTTAATAATTTTAATTGTTTAATATCAGCCGGGAACCGAAAAATTTGCGAAAAATAAATACTATATAAACAGGGTCGCTGTAGTTATAAATAATTTATATATTATCCGTATAAGAAATTGCAAAATTGTTTTATGGTGAGATATATAATAGATCATTCAGTGTATACATTATACTGGATTAAAGATATTTGTCAATAATTGTTATTTTAATAATTTATCTGTAATTTGTGAATTACATAAGTAATTGCTTGTCTTGTGGGTGGTACGATTCCGGGGTCATGTTCTCTAAACTACGAATTGATGTCATTCTAAAATGCAAACGCATATTAGAATGGCATAAATTTCGCATTTCGCTTACCTCTTGAAATACGCTCTATTGAATTTTTCGGTTCCGTATCATAGGATATTTAACCACTTGCTGAAAGAATTGCAACAACTGTTGTGGTCCGTCATGTATAAACGAACCATCTTTTATCGTAAAAAATCGACAATAACAAACACGTAAATATGAAAAAAGAAACGTGTAAACAAGGAGGTCAAGGAACAATACCTAAAATTTAACATTTCATTAACAATGGAATGAATAAATGCACTTCAATAGGATATTTGAACCCGACGAAATCTGTGTAAATCCAAAATCAATTCGTTTTATATGGTTTCCTTAACATCCTGGATGTAAATTTAATTAAATTGGCGTTACATATTGCTTCATGTCTATAATTGTGCCTTTAATTAATTATAATGGAACTGATGTATTCGTGTAGTGATGAACTAACGTTCAATTGTCAATCAAGTAAATACAGAGAGTGAGTGATCATCGATTAGTAAGAGCAAGTATCAGATTTAGCGTAGCAGTAGAAAAAGAATAATGAATCAGAAATATAAAGTAAACCCTAATAACATAAATATTCGAAAGTAACTAGGAAACATTCGACAATACACATCGTTAAACACGGCACTGATTGAAGAATATGGCGCTAGATCACGACAAGAATCTCTTCCGACATGATAGGACTGACAGGACAAAGAAGGGTAACGCGAACGAAACGAACCAGATTCTATGGAGTTGCATAGAAAAGTTAACAAAGAAATCAAAACGTACCTTAACCCATTTCCGGCCATAAAATGAAAAATAAATATTTTTGTGTGCAAGTGACTTTTTAATACTTATTTGGACACACGAAAACACTTTTGATCGGTTTTTTATTTTTAGTACTAATATTTTCAAAAATAGAGTATGGTGCGTATACGCACCATTGGCCAATACGATGAACTAAACTTATTTACTATTACACATCTACTACTGTTTTTTAAATCTGAAAGCTTTGAAAGCAACCCGGATGTAAATGTACATTACACGTTTGGCCCAATGGTATGATTTTTACACAATTTACACCTTCTTCGGATCCTTTATTCATGTCTTTTCATAATATGACTTATTTTTTATCACACCGGACTTTATTTAGAACAGGTTCTCTGGATGGTCTTCGAAGGGTGGTTTCAGTGGAATTAGTCGCGACGGATATCGCTACGTAGGATTTAAAATCCAATTGAGACATATTGGGGTCATTTGTTTTCCGATACAATTTCCAGGCGTTTGGTGCTACAGATCTACTTCGTTTATAAAAAGGGAACTCTAATATTTGTCCTGCAATTAGCGATTGGGTTGTCATGGAGGTCTACTCCTCCCATGAACTTATTATATTGTTTAATAACATCAGGGTGTGAAATACGCACGTATTTACGTTCTTTTCTATCGTATCTTTTGGCGGTTGTCAGCGGTTGGACAGAAAAGTTGTTATTGGCAACTGTAACGGTAAAATTATCATTTCATCTAATAAGACTTAATTGAGTTGTTTCCTCAAATACATAATCATAGGCACCACTTCCTTTTTGGACAGTACTTTTGAATTTTCTAGAAAGTATTTATTAGTTCAGTTATCCCTAGTGAAGTAACTGCCAAAGGATACTCTATGACTTGATGGTTGATCTACTGCAGGCAAAAGATCAATTACTACTTGACCACCTAGACGGAGGGATAATTTTTGCTTTTCGGTTGTAGCTCCTGCTTACGATATAAAATTAAATTTGTAACCATCTGATAAACACGAACACCTCAATTTAAATCCAAACCATACTGGTTTTCCTTTAAACAATTTAAAAGAATGGCGACCAAAATAGAGAACCATTTGTTCATCAATTTCCAGGTCATGGGCAAATATTCCAAATTGTTTACAGCGAATGTTGATTGCGTCAAAAAGGCCGTACTGTTGCAAGCTTGTCCCTTTATCTAGGTTTGCATTGTCTGACAGATGCAAGTTTCTTTTGCCAAGCAAATCATCACTTATAACCAAACTATCATCAATACTTTCCTCATCGGTCAACTTGTCGACTTTCGCGGGTATGTAAACAGCAGTTACATAACTTCTAAACTACAGTTCAATTCAAAATTTTATAACAGTTTACCATAACCTTCCTTATCCAGTTTATTTATGACTTCATTCAAAGGCTCTTCCAACGTCCAGTCAAAATGTGTATTCCAGCCCTCAAAATTTAGCTCTAAACACCATGAAAACTTAAGCGCAACTGCCGAAAAAAATGAAAGAATACGCCGACTATCAAGATCAGACAAGTCTCTGTCTGCATGTTACCACAGTAACATGCAGGCAAGAGGTAGTTTACCCATCGCGTCAATGGGTAAATTAGCGCTCCGTCACCATTAATATTTGTACCATAATTTTACAAAATAGAGGCTCGGCATTCATATAAACAAGGTCACATCGGATTCTATAATGTATTCCAAAACTAATTACAAAAAAATGTCCTAATAAATATTGGCATTACGATACTGTTTGTTATGTTTCAAGAAGCCTTTTAATAACCTCAAATTCCATACTTCCAGACATTCACAAAAAAAAAACAAAATTGACACAGTAAAGTGCTAACACAACTTGACTGTGTAAGTATAAAAATTATATACTCTGGTGCTTAGGCCAAAATGGCTAAAAATGGGGCACAACAATGTGATAGAGCGAATAAAACAAAAGAAGAACAGTAGTAATGGGAAGGAAAATAATGGGCAGCTAGAAGGAGATTAAGATAAATATTCAGATACATGGTAAAATTCTTAGCATATTTAACTTAAAAAAAAAGAATAAAAGGAACCTTGAAAACTATCAACCAGATAGTTTTTGTCGCATTTAAACAAGTCACTCACTAAGGTTTTTAACAACTTAAACATACCTCATTGACAATTCGAAATAAAGCCTGCAAGAATGTTCATTAGTTGAACCACTTCCAATATAATGGAAATAGGTTCTGATTAACTCCAAGCATGGACTATGTTTTGAACGTAGCCCTACTGATCCAATCGTCTTACCGATCCGATCCAGTTTCATCAACTTAAAATTGATATTGGATATAGTTCATATTAGGAACTATATTGGTTCCCGCTCTTTATTTCAATTATTTAATTTGATATATCTGGGGCAGACATAGGTAAAGGATAGACTAGATGATAAAAAGAAGAGTAAACTGAGCAGATTTTCAGTTAATATATAATATATTTTAGGGTATTGCATGGTTCGAAAAACTGATACGTGCAGGTAAAATAAAACTACTCAGCTTATAATCAAAGAGCAAATTTAAGCTTAAAATGTACTAGTTTGGTTAAATATTATAACAACTTTAGATATTTATTTTTATTTTAACCTATTTAATGGTTAATTTTAGTACATTGAAATGAAGATCGGTGGGTGTAAAGCGTACCTTCTTTATTACTGTATGTGATCGGTTCGATTAGATCAGAAAGTGCCAGATATTTCTTTTGCTATTTTAGAGTGTTGTGTGTTGTTTAGATTACCAAGGGAACAGTTTCCATAAAAATAGTTGTATCGACAATGATGAAGAAATATGGTTTATTAAAATACAAGTAATGGCTATGGGCAAACTTAAGTCTCATTGATATTTATATAATTGCCTATTATCGCAGTATGCATATTTTAACACACCATAAGACGACTTAAGCCGCATTTACATTCAATTTGAAGTCAAATTCAAGCTGAAATTTGCCTGCTTGTCATATGGTGACAGCACATAGCATTTACATTGGACAAAATTCGAAGTTGACTTTGAAGTGCACTTTGAATTTTGTCAAGCTGCTTGCCAAACGCAAGCAGAAAATAAATTTATAGGTTAGATTATTTTTGTTTATCTTAATATTCTTAATGTTGCTTTGTTTAGGATAGGTCTAATTTATCTATGGATTAGGTAAATTTCAATTTTGTGTTGGAATAAATTATCATTTGTATCAAACAATTCGGACACATGTAAAATGGACTTTGAAGGGCCCCACTTTGATGAAAATGATTTTTTTGAAGGCAATGTAATTAAAAAAAAACGATTTCAACGAGGAACTGTTCTTAAAAATGATTTGTAATTATCTGGCAATTTACAACAAGCAAAAGAAAACATTCCATACGTATAATTACGTAACCTAAAAATTCGTTCAATGTAAATGACATATTTGCGAATTGCACTTTGACTTGGACTTCAAATTGAATGTAAATGCAGCTTTAATGCCGTCATAGAATTACTCCAGCGAGGTCAGAGAGGTAATTTTTTCGTAAAGTCACAATTCCTGCAGATGCAATAGGCAGACCATGATTGAACTTGCACAACAAATATTAATATACAAATGTATTGCATCATGTACCTTTTTATAATAACAATCCTCGTCGTCGATGTGATAAGGTTTATTTACCCCTTACTGAGAAAAGAGACAGTGGAAACAAAATCTCTAATATAAAAGTTACTTCATGAATAAACGCTTACTTTTGGGAAAATTAATAAACAAGGAAGTGCTGTTGTTAAATTTTTTTTCCGGGTTATGAAAGAGATACATTTTTGAAAAATATATTGGTGTGGCAAACAGTTTGACTATAAGAATGATGATTATTATTTATATGCAGATTAATATATCAAACGTAATTGTAAAGAGCTTGTAGGTACATATATACAATTGTTATAATATCTATTGTTCGACTCGTACACCACGCGTCGTTTTAAAATCAGCAATTATCCAATTAAAAACTTTAAAGTTTATTATTAAATTATAGAACATTTGCGCAATACGTACTTATACAGCGGTTAGAACTTGATGAATTCATGAGATGATAAAAATGAAAACAAATGAACATCATAAAGATAATATACCTTAATAGTTTCAAATACAGAACTTTTCCAAACAATGTTAATGGCTTAATGGCCAATTAGTTTACACCTACACTTCGTACTATGAAGCTACTTATAATATCTTCATAATTTTGTTATCTTAAAATCTCACTTTCATTGCTGAGTAAAGCAAATTCGTTGAGCCTGTCTGCTAACACGCGAGTCCGAAGCCTGTTTTTGGTCAACTTCAATTTTAAAAATGACATTCTTCTACTGCTGCTTGTGACTAGAAATAACAGGTACAATCTCAAGGCAATCGCAATATTAGTAAACCAAACTTTAATGTCGTCTTCTAAAATGAGTTTTTACATCAACCGCTCCTGACTGATGACATTTTAATTTCCGTCATCATTTTTTTTTAAACGCATGGTAAAAAAACTTGAACTGAATCAGTTCACTTCCTACTTGGTGATCTAAATCATTGTTCTACGTTGCTGCTAAGTTTTGATGTCCTGCAATTATCTTTTTATGGACATAGTTAAAAGGTGCGTTTTCCTTGTTTTTCAATCTCAAAGCCTGTGCAATTAGAATCAGCTAGCTCACAGTTCAGATTCTTCAAAGCTTCGTGTCTTGTTCATATGAAGCTTGTTGGGAACGCCAGTGCTGAGACGGTTGTATTCACGTCTAATTTAGGGTTCTGCAAGATTTCACTAATTTTGTTCACTTGACTCAAGATATATAACCCAAAGTAACCCAAAATTCTGTGTATAGCTTCGGTTTCTTCTTGTTACAACACCCAGACAGCACTCGGCAGCAGCCTGAACTACAAGATTGATTGAATGTCCAGCGCAAGATACTCACACTAACACTTGAAGGTAATTGTACTTTCCTCATGAGGAAGCGCTATCATAAGACTGACCACTTCGAAAACTTAAAAATAATTTCCAACATTTTCTCTTGACCGCTTTTTTTTTACCGTAAATCTTTACCATAATTACTTTTCGAGATATAGCCAAGTATCATTCTTAGTTGGCAACCAACCCGGTACGTTTTATGATTTAACCGTTTTGTGTTTTTCGCTGAAAAAAAAATTGTTTGGCATTTTCTTGTAAAATTCCTTGCAGCACTTCCATCGCTTCAAAGATTTCGATGAAATAGATCACTATCCCAATTTTGAAGTGAAGTGGAGTCTATTTTTATGCAGAAGCCTATATTACCTTGTGTCATAAACTCAGACCATAATTCAGTCTCATTTTACAAGCGATCATTTTGACACAAGTTAAAGTAGGTGCCAGTGATATCGCTGGAGCAGGTAATGATCGAAAACCTCTACTAAAACTTCTCTAACATGGAACAATAATTAAATCTTAATTTAGCAAAGAATAAAATAATAGAATAACAAATTCAAAAAATATCTTTTGCTCCTCTACCAAAATAAAATTAGAATAACTTATATAGCTTCAAACCCTGTGTAAGATGCTTTGCAGCCACTAAGATGGGACTTCATAGGCAACGAATGACGTAGACAGATGAAATGAACCGAACGGTCATTTCCTGCTACCACGCCACACAATTAGAAAACGTTAAAATGTAATATCGATTCGTACTTCATAGACTGTTTAGTATACACTGTCCACTATTAGCTGAGAATATTACAGAACAAAGATTAGTTGACCAGAAATGTATAATAACAGACTGACAGCATGAATTACAAGGATTAAGGAGGAGGCAGCAGAACAAAATAAAAGATTCAGGAGAACGGCGAATTGACGAATTCATAAGATATTGGCAACTCCAGAAATCAATGCGCCCTCTGTGCGGAAAAAATTTGAACATAGAAAGCGAGTAATCAACGACCGGCATTTGGCCATTTTACATGGTGGTTTTCGTCGAGATCGTATCTTTCAAAGCATTTATAGACTCGTGTATTCGTGTTTTTCATTTTATAGTTGCTTTTGGACGTTAAAAGTGTATAATCTTTGTGACTACAAACATGAAACAATGGCTTCTGGCTCGAAAACGAAGCATAAAACAAATTGTGTTTACGATTGCCATTCCAGAAAAGGAAAGGACAAAAACATTCATTTCCACTATTTCCTGAGCCAAAATAGTGATATTAAAGTTAAACTAACAAATGCAGCAGGAGTTGAAGAAGAGATGTATAAAAAAAGAAGCAATTTACAGAGGACGAATCAAAGGAAAATATTCTAATTTCAAAAGCCAGGGTACATATCGAAAGAGTCAATCAAACAATGCGAATCTTTATTTTATATACTCCCTTGCCGAATAGTTTAATACAAGTTTTTGATGACAGTGCTCTCGAGTAACAAATTTTAGATAGGTATTCTTAGTTTTTTTTTTTGTTTTGCTTTTCATTGTAAAGTAAGTTTAGTGTAAAATAAATGGTTGTTTTTATTAGATTTAACTTGAATAATTAGAAAACATTTATTTAATGCAACTCAATATTACAATACAATAATAAATACATAATTCTCTAATCAGTGCTCTAAAGCTCTGGCCTCGAGAATACTAATTACAACTCTTCTAACTAATATTTAGATACCACTTAAGTTGTTTTACAAATATATTATAATTTAAGATTAGACTTACAGCAAGTTCCCCAAATTGGTTATACATATCTAAGATGTAAAAGGAAGACGGTATCATAAAATTTATGATACTGTCTTCCTATTACATCTTAGATATTTATTACCAATTTGGGGAACTTGCTGTAAGTCTAATCTTAAATTATAATGTATTTGTAAAACAACTTAAGTGGTATCTAAATATAAGTTAGAATCTCTCTGACACAAAAGTTGTAATTAGTATTCTCGAGGCCAAAGCTTTAGAGCACTGATTAGAGAATTATGTGTTTGGTTTTAAAAGACAGATAATTTCTGCATTTGTATATCATAGGTAGCATTGGTAATGTTTTAGATATAATATAGCCAATATGTCCAGTCCAGCTTAAGTTGTTATCAATTATGAGTTCTATATATTTTATTTGCTGTACTTCTTCAATTTTCACTTCATTACATTAATATTAAAGTCTTGAACTGGTTTATTTTTCTGTTTAATACAAATAAATTTTGTTTTGTCAGTATTGATTTTTAATGTTTCTGTCTTAAAAAATAAATATATGTTCTTACTTTGTGTATGTTTTATTTATTGGCTTAGAAAATTAATATGATAATGATATGAAAGTAAATTTACCATACATTTTTATATCCTTTCTGTATTTTGGTCTTCGCTAGCTGAGATTTGGTACTGCTTTATGCAATATACGAGGTAAGCAGCACATAATCCCATAGTTTCCAACTGGTTAGTAGTACTCTATAATTTAACTAAATTGCTAATTATCTTTAACACCAGTTGGACTTCTAGTTCTTTATTTTGGAACAACTTTTGTAAATTGGCCGTTTACAGCAATGACAATAATATTATACAGTAGACAATGTTCAATTACAGGAAAAATATGTAGGCAAGCTTTGGCAGAGACTCGCTTTTAGAACGGAATTTTATTACTTTTTAAGTATTTATCTGGAAAATAGTTTTCATATTCAACATTGCCTTTAACCATAGGTTGTTTTTATAGTGAAGAAAGAAAATTCTATTTAAAAGCCTGGCCCTATCAAATTTTGGTGACGTTTTTACCTATATATTGTGTTAGGTTCTGTGTATTTTTAAATCGTAATAAATGAATTAACTAATCAAAGAAAGAGTTTTATTTATTAGCTAACACTGGATATAAGTACAATATACTATGATTAAAACTATTTTATACTCGAACAATATATTTATTTCCACTAGAGTTTATTTTCACATACTTCATGTATCATATATTTAAAATAAAAATACCCTGAAATACCGTGTACTATTTGCCAATATTAATTAAATATGACACCAAACTACGATATTTTCACCTAAAATCACTGTAAAATTCACATAAAAATCCAAAACGACACGCAATCGGCAAATCTCACATTAGAAATGAAGACAAAACACAAAGGTGTTACTCGCTTTCCACCATGTTTGTTTACAAACGCCAGCGCCCCCAACGGTAGCTGGATTCGCGAATAGGGAAATAAAGCCTGCACCCAACACACAAACACTTAACCAGTAGTACAGCGGTTAGTCAGCGATATTGGGACCAACCTTGCATTTTGGAGTAGAGCATTTAGATTTGGCACAGTGGTGGTGCATGCCCATACCTCACGTTTAAGAAGTGGAACCAAGGTTGCAACCACGGGAGAGCGGCGGTATGGCGGGTTGCATATCTGCCAAAGGCAAATTTGAGAACATCGTTAAACGAGCACACCTGACCGTTTCTATGGGTGAATCTCACTCACAAATATTACGGGAGGTGCTATGAAACGTAACTGGACCATGTGCTAGTCACGTGGTGGCAGGTTGCCTACCCTCTAGGCGCAGAAATTAATAAAATCGATTTTGTAGTGCTAAAGTATTGCAAGCTTGGTTTCTTAATAAGACTCCAACAATTCTTGTTTCAGTACCCTTTTTAATGTCAACACATACAACTGACAATGACTGACTTCTCGAACGTCGCTTCGACCTTTCTAACCTTGTTTGTTGTCGTTCCGAGGGCGGGTTGCGCCTTCTCTATGCCAGAAGGCGCAACCCGCCCTCTCTCGATTATCCTCAAATAAGGTCTATTTGCCAGATCAATTGTTATAAAAATGATTTTAATTAAAATGTTAGTTTAGAATAAGCGATAGACATGCAAGGAGGTGCAGTCCGCTCCCAACAGCAGATTACAGCAATTAATCAAGACCTGGAGAAAATTTGGGGCGACAGAAATTTGGTCCAGTTCAATGCAGCAAAGAGCCAAGCAGCCACGTTTACCAAGAGGGCCAATACGGCGGGCCCTGACATCATTATGGCAGGATCGACCATTCATTCGTTCTCGTCAATCGGACTGCTGAGTGTCTCGGTCATCAGCGATATGTCCTTGCATGACCACGTTGCTAAAATCGCAAAATCAGCCTCCCAGATGCTTGGTGCGCTATTTCGCAACAAAAAACTGTATACACCGCAGCAGATTCTCTTGCTTTACAAAGAGCAAATAAGACCGTGCTTAGAATATTGCTCACACATCTGAGGTGCCGCACCAAAGCATACCCTAAAGCTGCTTGATTTCATTCAGAAGCGACCTGTACATCTCATCGGCGACCCAGAGTTCACCTGGAATCTGGACAGTCTGGAACACCGCAGACATGTGGCCGAGATGTCCCTGTTATACAGACACTTATTATTATTGAATGGTCTCTGTATACTGTATCAGAAATCTTAGCAGGGAGATGACCTCA